>SJYA01002474.1:238342-320083 GCA_006410615.1 Neotragus moschatus | reverse complement strand
AAAAAAAATCCCATTTTTCAGTGTTATTAATAAGATTAAGTCAGGTAATCAGGAAAAAACATGTGAAAACAAATACCCAATTTGCACACACATGGGTATACAAATTGGGTGTTTGTATACCCACATACTGGCACATACTCAAAACTCTGTAAGTGGTAATAATTGGTATTATGTAGCTAGTATATTAAAAATATTATAAAAAGCTGAAATATTTATTTCAGAGTTGTTTACTTTTTACATAGAGTTGCTAGTCTAAGATATGGAATATATGTAAGAAATCTGTGTCTTACTTCCCATACTTTAGTGCTCAAGTTTTTAAAATTTGACTTTCAAATGACTTACATTTCTGTATATTACATATTTAAGTCCCTAAGTCTCCTTTCCTCTACCAAATGCAGACTTATACCTTACCAAACAGCCATGTCAAGTTTTCTATATGGGGTGCTGCTTGCCAACAAGCAAGCAAAGCCATCATTGCCTGAAAAGTGGCATTTGTTGGTCAGTTATCTGAGTAGTGTATTGTATTTCCTTATTTTATAAACAGGAATGGAAAATGGAAAGTGGGGGATATGATTCTAGTGATAAGAACAGGTGTCAGAAGGGAGCTGTTCTACCTACAGAAAGCGGTAGATCTTTTACCCGGGTTTGTGGTTCCATTGGCTCAAGGCGGTTAACTGTGTGTTCTCAAGTAAAGAGAATTAAACAGCACCCTGAAATGAGTAATTCACATTTGAAGCTTGTGTCTGAAAGGCAAGAACTAAGCAGAGATTTTATAACGTTCTTAAGGTCTCTGAATGGAAACTCCCTTATAATGTGGCTAACTACCCTTAGACCTTCATGTATTATTAGACTTTAGCATTTTAATGATGTACATGCCAATAGACAACTGCCTACATTTCTAAAAAGTCTAATTGAAAATGCAAAGTTTCTTTTTTTCTTTAGAGGACTGTAGTAACTCACGTGGTAATGCTGAACACGTCCGCAAAATCAAAGTTCTGATGGGCAATTTCCCATTTTGGTTCATAAAAAATTGTAACATTTAGTTTTCATTAACTGTTTGTTTAATAAGCTAGGTTCTTCAAAGCATGAGACCCACAAGGGAAAAAATACAAAAGGGGTTTGTAAAGAAAATAATGAAAGAATGTTGGAAACCAAATGAATCCAACAAACAGAGCTGGGTAACTTTGTAACTTGAGCTGCGTTAACTAGAGCTGCAGAGATGGGTTAGAGGCTGANGGTTCTTCAAAGCATGAGACCCACAAGGGAAAAAATACAAAAGGGGTTTGTAAAGAAAATAATGAAAGAATGTTGGAAACCAAATGAATCCAACAAACAGAGCTGGGTAACTTTGTAACTTGAGCTGCGTTAACTAGAGCTGCAGAGATGGGTTAGAGGCTGACTGACGTTATTATGTCTCTGGAGGGGCTTGGTCTCTTTGAGATTCTTTTCTTGGAGGCAGAACAGATTAAAAGGTCTCTCAGTTCAGTCCTCACGAAAGCCTTTGCCCATGATGCCATGAATGAGGTAGGTTTGCTCCAAACACACCAATTAGGAAGCGGACTCCAATCTGGGTAGCCTGTATCCCAAGTTATATTTCCAATGCAATTTGGAATCACCTTGCAATTACTACTGAATTTCTCCCTCATCTGATTAGAGGTGGTGGTTGTGGTATGGGAAACAGAAAGGAGCAACACTGATTACAGATGGCTCTTTGGGGTGAATAATGAATTCTTCAAAGCGATGCTTTCTTGACAGGCAGGACCATTTTAACCTGATTCAGGGGAAGAGACCCATCTGCTTTTTTCTCTCTGACCTTTTAGTAGGTTGATGCTGTCTGTCTTCCCTTTTAATAAATTGCAATACAGCTCTCCTATAAAGGAATCCATAAAACATGACTTAGTGCTGTAGCAAAACTATAAAAACCAATTACCAGCACAGCTCCTGCAGGTCTGTGTTAAAATTTCAAAATAAAAGTAGGATTCTCCAGTTTCCTTAGAGAATTGCTTTTCTCTTGATAGTGTCTCTTAGCCCCTACTTCTATTTAATCTTCATTTTAATGACATAATTAAAATGGACTAGAATGTGCTTTCCTTTAAAACATTGTAAATAAAATTATCTCTCTTGTCTACAGATAAAATAATATTACTTTAAGTGTTTCTATCAGCTTAAAAACAGTATTAACAAAATTGAAGAACCACACCAAAGTCACAGACCACGAAGGATGTAGGTTTTAAAATTGACGTGTAAGGTAAAAAATTGCCAATTGTCAAAATCACCCTGTGAAGATTGATTAACTTACCCATAACACACTGTGGGATCACCTTTTAATAAATCTAAGCATTTAGAGTGGCAGGAAAGATCACTGTTGTGCACCAAGTAAAGGGTTATCTTAGGTTTAGGCACCATGATAGGTAAAAGAAAATCTTTAAATACTGGGATCTCTCTCCACTTGGTGAGACTTTCACTCCAGGAGAGTCATTAAAGTGCACGAAACGAATGACCTGAGGAACCTGCAGCTTTGGGCCTCCAGTGAGCCTTGTGCCTGAGAAAGGATCAGTGAGGGAGAAGGTGGGCAAAATTTCTCACATTATTTAACTTTTTTTTTTTTTTTTTGCTTTTGCTGAATATTATACAGTTAAATTTGCAGATGGCAAAAAAGAAAGGACCACTGAATATTAGAAAATAAAACACAAGTAATGCCTTTTGGGAGCAAGACCTAGCAAATTTCAAGAAGCTACAAACAAGTAAGCAATCAGCAAATGTTTGATAATTCAAATACTCAATACTACTGAAAGCCTTTTTATTTTGGAAAACGCATACTGAAATTAGAAGAATCTTAATTACTAAGATTAAAGAAATACCCTCAAGTTTTAATGAACAAAAGGTTGATCCTTTTCTAAGTAAAATCTTCTCCAAGTAAAACCTTCTCCAAAACAAAGCAGTGGCTTAAATTTTCTGTTTCACTGAGGGGTGAGTTGAGACAAGCTTCAGAGGGTCAAACTGAGTCTCCAAGCAAGCTTGTTCTCTTAACCCTCCACTCCCTGGTGGTTCTCTTGTTAGAACTGCAGCTCTAATTCTTCTACTTAGGGTCTCTGGATCCAGTGATAATCAGCCCTTCCTTGCTGGTTGCATGCAGTTTTTCTGGATTTATGAAAGGACTGGGTAGCTAATGTCAGGTATAAAAATTAAAAAACACACACACCCCAAAACTTAAAATGAGCAGTAACATCATTCAGTCATTCAGCTTTCTCTTGATCTGTGTTTGAGAGGGCCTCTCAGAGCTGACTAACTCCACTCTGTACTTAGGTTGCTGGGTCCTGAAGACCAAGGCCTAGGAATCATGATGAATACCTTTGAGTCATTGAGAGTGTTTACTCTGGGCATGTGACTTGGGGTACCAAGCACTCAAGGAAGGAGGCGAGAATCTTGAGAAAGACAACAATCCAGGAAAAGGATTAAACATGGTTTCTCTTGATATCATATGTGTTACAATGCCACTCTCCCAAATCATCCCACCCTCTCCCTCTCCCACAGAGTCCAAAAGGCTGTCCTATACATCTGTGTCTCTTTTGCTGTCTCGCATACAGGTTTAAATTACCATCTTTCTAAATTCCATATATATGTGTTAGTATACTGTATTGGTGTTTTTCTTTCTGGCTTACTTCACTCTGTATAATCAGCTCCAGTTTCATCCGCCTCATTAGAACTGATTCAAATGTATTCTTTTTAATGGCTGAGTAATACTCCATTGTGTTTGGGACTGATGCATGGGGATGATCCAGAGAGATGGGGTGGGGTGGGGGTGGGGGGGTCGGGATTGGGAGCTCATATACACTCGTGGCTGATTCATGTCAATGTATAGCAAAATGAATACAGTATTGTAAAGCAAAACAAACTAAAAAATAAAAATTAAAAAACTGTATAATATTATTATATTAATACTAATATAATCAAAACCATAAAAATAAGTAATAAAATGATATTATTTTTTAAAAAAAAAAACATGGTTTCTCCTCCATTTGGGGAAAATTTTGCGCAAGAAGTTATTCCCTTAGAGTTATTCTGTCCTCTCTTCACCTTGATGCCTCCACTGGAATGAAGAGGAGCACAGAGAGTCTGTCTTTACTAAGGGATCTTCACCTGCCTTACTTAGCGCAGCACTTGACAATTAGCACATGCTTGAGACACATTTAAAAATTAATATGCTGAAGTTTATAGGTTATGAATAGGAAAGGAAAGCCAATCGTGTACACAGTCTTTTAAGTCACACTCCCTTCCTGCCACACCCTGTGGGCCATTCAGAACTTCCCTCCAAACAGCATCTTGGCCCTCCTTCCTGCTTTCTGCACTCCCACGCCCCACCCCATCTGTGATATTTTAAATGGGCTAGAGCCGAACTCTGGCCAACTGGCTTCGCCACAGTACAGTGAAGTTTCACTGAACTGAAAATGTATTTAAAGGCCCAGAATTATAGAANGGGCCATTCAGAACTTCCCTCCAAACAGCATCTTGGCCCTCCTTCCTGCTTTCTGCACTCCCACGCCCCACCCCATCTGTGATATTTTAAATGGGCTAGAGCCGAACTCTGGCCAACTGGCTTCGCCACAGTACAGTGAAGTTTCACTGAACTGAAAATGTATTTAAAGGCCCAGAATTATAGAATATAATAATTATATGGGGCTTTTTAAAAATTGAGGTATAGTTGACTTACAATACTGAACAGAGCATAGTGATTCAGCTTTTTTCCAGATATTTTATTACAAGTTATCATAAGATATGGAATATATTTCCCTGTGCTGTACAGTAATTCTTTATTGCTTATATATTTTTTGTAGGGTATTTTGTATCTGTTAATCTCATAATCCTAATTTATCCCTCCTTCCGCCCTCTGCTTTCTGCTTTGGTAACCATAAGTTTGCTTTCTCGGTCTGTTTTCTGTTTCGTATATCAGTTCAGTTGTGTTATTTTTTAGATTCCACATAGTGATGTTATATAGTATTGTGGTTATCATATAGTCTCTGTGGGCTTCCCAGACGGCACGAGAGGTAAAGAATCGCTTGCCAATGCAGGAGATGTAAGAGACATAGGTTCAGCCCCTGGGTGGGGAAGATCCCCTGGAGGAAGGCATGGCAACCCACTCCACAACTCTTGCCTGGAGAATCCCATGGACAGAGGAGCCTGGCGGGCTACAGTCCAGAGTCACAAGGAGTTGGACGTGACTGGAGCAACCTAGCACGCACGTGTAGTATTTGTTTCTCGGTCTGACTTCACTAAGTGTGACATTCTCCAGGTCCATCCATGAAGCTGCAAGTTACATTCATTCTTTTTTATGACTGAATCATATTTTATTCTATGTGTGTGTGTGTATGTGTGTGTGTGTGCGTGTTTGTGTGTGTGTGTTATATGTATGTGTGTGTATCTCACTTCTTCCTAACCCAGTCATCTGTTGATGGGCATTTGGCTTGTCTCCATGCCTTGGTTATTGTAAACAGTGTTGCTCTGAACACTGAGGTACATGTATATTTTGATTTTAGAGTTTTTGTTTTTTTGGATATTGATTCCCTGTTGGTTGTATCTTTTGCAAACACTTTCTCCCATTCCATAGGTTGTCTTGATTTTGTTGATGGTTTCCTTTACTGTGCAAAGCATTTACATTTGATTAAATCCCTTTTGTTTATTTTCAGTTTTACTTATATAAGTTTTAAATTTTAATAAATGTATAACATTCTTCAATACCCCTTAATGCACCTGGAAATTAAAACTGTAATTCCAGATTTGAAATGCACATATATGTATAATTTTAATAAGTACAGCCCTTTAAACATTTTTCCTGAATTGGTTCTCATGGTGAGAAGGTTATGGTAGTCCTAATGATAGTCCAGCTTATCTACCAAGAGCTTCTTGACCTATCTGCCGTGTTTAGGAAAGGCAGTCCCATTTCTGGCTTCCGTATCACGTTACATCTTCTAATTGTTCTCCAGCTATACTTTGCCTGACTTTACCAGGAGATGTGTGATCTTGGCCTCAGATCAGGGTGTGTTCCTCTTTTGCCGCTGCGTGGTCTTTCTTATAAGTATGGGATCCTCTTTCTTCCCCATCTTTGGGTGGTTGAGTATTTAATGGTAACATTAACTCACTGTATGATCCTTTCCAATTGTTTTGGATTTTCTTACTGGCCTTTAGCCTCTCTTTTCAAGTTTCACTTCTTGTTTATGTTTTTCCCATTGCCACAGAGTATCTAGCTGAGAACATGGCCTTATTCACTGGATATCTAGTATTCCTCTCCTATCCTAACTCACTGACCTCTTCAGATGGAAACTCTGCTGTCTTTTAATCTTTCTAATAACTTTAATCTGCTCCAACTGTTGCTGATATGACAGCATTTGGTGGAAAAAAGATAAAATAGAAAAGGTTCAACACGTATTAGTTCTCCCCAAATGAATTCATACTACTACTACTACTAAGTCACGTCAGTCATGTCTGACTCTGTGCGACCCCACAGATGGCAGCCCACCAGGGTCCCCCATCCCTGGGATTCTCCAGGCAAGAATACTGGAGTGGATTGCCATTTCCTTCTCCAATGCATGAAAGTGAAAGTCAAGTCGTTCAGTCGTGCTCAGTCCTAGCGACCCCATGGACTGCAGCCTACCAGGCTCCTCCGTCCATGGGATTTTCCAGGCATAATGCTTGTTAATTGCATTAGCACTTTCCAATGTCTGGCTTCATTCATTCAACATTGTGAGATTACTCATGTGGCCTCATGTGGTTGTAGGTTGTATATTCTCTTTGCTCTACAGTTATTTTGCTGTGTGAATATACCACAGTGCGTTTCTCCTGGGTGCTGATAAAATAATAGAATCACTAAGTTACAGGCATGCCTATGTTCATCTTTAGGAGATAATGCTAGTTTTCCAAAGTGGTTGTACCAAATGTTTTGTCTACCAGCAGTATATGGGCATGCCAGCTATTCAACCTTCTCACTAGTACTTGGTATTTTCTGTCTCTTGCTATATTCATCTGGTGGGTGTAACTTTGTTATCTTTAATTTGATCCAAATATTGGAGTATATACTAGAGGTTTCCTGGAGGTCCTTTAGCCCAGTATCTATTCATGATCTGAACAGTTAGCTTTTACAGTGTCTTTTATGTAGAATTGTGTCTCCTCCTTGGTCTGCCTCTCTCCTTTTAAAAGACGAGATGCTTCATAAATCAGGAATAAAGTTCCTTTGGCCACTTTAAAGTTTCTTTATTTTAGCCTTAAAATTGAATTAACATGGAGGCACAATAATCTGCTGTTTCTTTTTAAAATTGACTCTAGCATAATAGTCTTATTCTGAACCATACACTGAGACTTTAAAGATCACTCTGTACCAACAAACTGTTCTATAACTTCTGTAATGGGCACTGACGAAAAGCAATAATAGCTGACCTTAAAGTTACCTCTTTGTGTGCTCTGGTGCCTTTTACGCTACTGCCGTATGAAGACTACTTAATCCTGTGTGCTCAGGGATCCCCAGCTTAATGTGTGAATTCAAAGACATAAATAAGAGAACTACAGGGTATATATTCACTGTTTTCATGGTTCTTTTAGAACTGGGAAAACATGATTAATCCATGTGTACAAATCATAAAATAATAAAATGGGTGTGTAATCAGCTGTAAAATATGATGCTCTAATGGTAATTGCTAAGGTCTTTAATATTCTTATTATACTGTAGAGCAAATTTTTGTTTAGTTGTTTCCCATACTAGATACGGGTTTCCCAGGTGGCTCAATGGTAAGGAATCCACCTACTGATGCAGAAGACATGGGTTTGATCCCTGGATCAGAAAGATCCCCTGAAAAAGGAAATGGCAACCCACTGCAGTCTTCTTGCCCGGGAAATCCCATAGACAGAGGAGTCTGGCAGGCTACAGTCCACGGAGTGGTTAAAGAGTCGAACACAACTTAGAGATGAAACCATGACAACATAGATATACGTTCCATGAAGACAAGGACCATGGCTGTCTTCTTCACTATCATATTCTCAGTGCTAGTATAGTGCTTGATATGTTGTAGAACTTATTATATATATATGAGGCTAAACTGAAGGAAGACAAAACATGAGTTAGGGTAAGTAGCCAGAGAAAAATTGTTAAGATTCAGGTAGACAAAAAGGAAAGGGGATGTTTTCTAGGCAGAGAACATACATCAACTTTATACTAGTGTTTCCTTTTATTGCTGTAATCCTTTATATTTTAAAAAATCACATGATTATTCCAATTCATTTCCCCAGAAAACCATATAAATATATGGGACTCAACGAAGTAGATAAAGTATCAGAAAGATACAGCCTTGCTCACAGAGAAACTCATTAACTCTGAAGATAACAAATAATGCAGGAAAATAAAGAGGTAAGTGGAGGGGTGAAGCCCTCTAGCTGAGCTTCAGTTTGGGATCAGAACAAGGGAGGACTAGAATCGGGAAGGGCTAGGAGTTCTGCACCTGAAGTTTCTGAAGGTTGCAATCTTGATATCAAGCGGGAAGCTAAAGCTGGGCTCACTGGTTGAGGTCAGGAGGTAATGTGAGTCTTCTCAACTTGTCAAAGGAGGAAGAAAACTGTTGCTTGGGATTCAGTGGTGGCTAGGGAAGCTGAAGAAAATACACTCAGCTTTATAAAATGACTGAGCTTGGATGTCCTCAGTAAAACCATGGAGCAGGAACATAAGCCTCTATCAGATGGTTGGTTGGATTGGGAGTCCTGCTGAGGGGGGGCTGAGCAGAGGCAACAGCAAAACTTATAGAGAAGGCACTTGGAGGAGAATGGGATGGGAGGAGGGAGAGAAGGAAAGTCTCATGAAAAGCGAGATACACATAAAGTTTTCAAAGAACAAATAAACGCAATACTAGGTAAATGTAAAGGACAATAGAATGCAAAAAAAGAAAAAAAAAACTACAGTTGATTCTTGAACAATGTGGGAGTTAGGGGTGCTGATTCCTTGTGCAGTAGAAAACTTACATATAATTTTTGACTCACCCCAACTTAATTACTGTTGACTTACCAACAACACAAACAGTTGATTAACATGTATTTTGTATGCCATGTGTATGTCTACATGCTTTATGCATTCAGGACATACTAATTTTTCTTCATTGTTATTTCTAGGCTGTACAATGTGTGATGTTTTTCAAGGTGTTGCAATTATTTTTCAATATGTTTATTGAAAAATAATCCACATACAAGTGGACTTGCACAGTTCAAGGGTCATTGTATAGGTTATTCTCATGTGTGTGTGTGAGTTGCTCAGATGCCATTTCCTTCCCCAGGGAAATCTTCCCAACCCAGGAGTCAAACCTAGAGTTCCTGTATTGCAGGCAGATACTTTACCATCGGAATCACCAGGGAAGCCCCAGGTTACTCTCATAAGTGAACCTAAATGAAAAAAATTTGAATAGACATCTAATACTCAAAACTCATCACTTCATATCTGTTTGATGAGATTTTATTATTACCTGTTCTTCTGTGGTTATTTGCATCTATTGCACGTGTATGGTAGAAACACCATATAAAGGCACTGCGATCCTTTCTTGATTCCTTATTCAGTGATGTCATGTTAGTTGTTTGAAATTGGCCATGATAGAAGTATCTACACCAAAGAAATCAATAAACACTACAAATCAAATCCTGATGTATTGTGTTATTTGTCTAAATTTCAGAAAGTGAGGTAGAAAATGTTAGCAAAGCAGGCTAAGCCAAAAGGAATATTGAGTTTATAACTGTCATGCTGTGAATAATACAGAAACTTGAGGAACTAGTTTATAGTATTAAAAACATATTATGCAACTTAGTAAAGAAGTTGCTCACATTCTGAATGAATGGGTGGGTCTGTGACACACATCTTTGTTTCGCTTCTGTCTTAACTCATTGTGTGCTGTGCTTAGTCAGTCCTATCTGACTTTGCAAATTATGGACCGTAGCCCACAAGCCACTTCTCTCCATGAGGTTCTCCAGGCAAGAATACTGGAGTAGGCTGCCATTTCCTCCTCCAGGGGATCTTCCTGATCAAGCGATTGAACCTGTGTCTCCTTGAATTGGCAGGTGGGTTCTTTACCCACCTTTACTGAGCCCCCCCTGGAAGCCCTGCTGAGCTACTGAGGGAAGTTCTGTCTTACTCAATAACAGAAATAGAAATATCAACCACATTTATATGTAAACTATATTTATTCATCAGTTACAGCCATTGGTTGACTACAAGCACAAGGTTCAGCAAAAATTAATGGAAAGTGTTGTGTGAGAATCAATTGGTTATATGAAATTTACAATAAATAACAGCATGAACAGTAGGAAAAGGCAAAACAATAGGACACTGAGAGATGAACTCCCCGGGTCTGCAGGTGCCCAATATGCTACTGGAGAAGAGTGGAGAAAGAAGTCCAGAAAGAACGCAGAGATGGAGCCAAAGTGAAAACAACGCCCAGCTGTGGATGTGACTGGTGATGGAAGTAAAGTCTGATGCTGTAAGGAACAATATCCCATAGGAACTTAAAGGTTAGGTCCACGAATCAAGGTAAATTGAAAGTGGTCAAACAGGAGATGGCAAGAGTGAACATCGACATTCTAGGAATCAATGAACTAAAATGGACTGAAATGGGCAAATTTAGTTCAGATGACCATTATATCTACTACTATAGGCAAGAATCCCTGAGAAGAAATGGAGTAGCCCTCATAGTCAACAAAAGAGTCCAAAATGCAGTACTTGGGTGCAATTTCAAAAACGACAGAATTATCTCTGTTCATTTCTAAGGTAAACCATTCAATATCACAGTAATCCAAGCCTATGTCCCAACCAGTAATGCTGAAGAAGCTGAAGTTGAACGTTTCTATGAAGAACTACAAGACCTTCTAGAACTAACACCAAAAAAAAAAAAGATGTCCTTTTCCTCATAGGGGACTGGAATGCAAAAGCAGGAAGCCAAGAGATATCTTGAGTAATGGGCAACTTTGGCCTTGGAGTACAGAATGAAGCAGGGCAAAGGCTAATAGAGTTATACCAAGAGAACACACTGGTTATAGAAAATAGCCTCTTCCAACAAAACAAGAGAATACTCTACATATCACCAGATGGTCAATACTGAAATCAGATTGATTACATTCTTTGCAGCAAAAGATGGAGCTCCATGCAGTCAGAAAAAACAAGACTGTGGCTGAGACCATGAACTCCTTATTGCCAAATTCAGACTTAAATTGACAAAAGTAGGGAAAACCACTAGGTCATTCAGGTATGACCTAAATCAAATCCCTTATAATTATACAGTGGAAATTACAAATAGACTCAAGGGACCAGATCTGCCTGATGCACTATGGAAAGAGGTTCGTGGCACTGTACAGGAGGCAGTGATCAAGACCATTCCCAAGAAAAAGAAATGCAAAAAGGCAAAATGATTGTCTGAGGAGGCCTTGCAAATAGTCGAGAAAAGAAGAGAAGTTAAATCAAAGGCGAAAAGGAAAGTTATGCCTAGTTGAATGCAGAGTTCCAAAGAATAGCAAGGAGAGATAAAAAAGCCTTCCTCAGTGAACAATGCAAAGAAATAGAGGAAAAGAACAGAATGGGAAAGACTAGAGATCTCTTCAAGAAAATTAGAGATACCAAGGGAACACTTCATGCAGAGATGGGCATAAAAGGACAGAAATGGTATGGACCTAACAGAAGCAGAAGATAGTAAGAAGAGGTGGCAAAAATACACAGAAGAACTGTACAAAAGTATCTTCATGACCCAGATAACCACGATGATGTGATCACTCATCTAGACCAGACATCCTGGAATGCAAAATCAAGTGGGCCTTAGGAAGCATCACTACAAACAAAGCTAGCAGAGGTGATGAAATTCCAGTTGAGCTATTTCAAATCCTAAAAGATGATGCTGTGGAAGTGCTGCACTCAATATGCCAACAAATTTGGAAAACTCGGCAGTGGCCACAAAATTAAAAAAAGGTCAGTTTCCATTCCAGTCTCAAAGAATGACAATGCAAAAGAGTGTTCAAATTACCTCACAGTTACACTCATCTCACATGCTAGCAAATTAATGCTAAAAATTATTCAAGCCAGCCTCCAGCAGTATGTGACCCAAGAACTTCCAGAGGTGCAAGGTGGATTTAGAAAAGGCAGAGGAACCAGAGATCAAATTGCCAACATCATCTAAAAAGCAAGAGAGTTGAAGAAAAAACATCTACTTCTGCTTCATTGACTATGCAGAATACTTTGACACTGTGGATCACAACAAACTGTGGAAAATTCTTCAAGAGATGGGAATTCCAGACCACTTTACCCTGAGAAATTCCAGACCACTTTCCTGAGAAATCTGTATGCAGGTCAAGAAACAACAGTTAGAACTGGACATGGAACGACAGACTGGTTCCAAATTGGGAAAAGAGAACACCGAGGCTTTATATTGTCACCCTGCTTATTTAACTTATATGCAGACTACATCATGAGAAATGCTGGGCTGAATGAAGCACAAGCTGGAATCAAGATTGCCTGGAGAAATATCAATAACCTCAGATACACAGATGACACCACCCTTATGGCAGAAAATGAAGAACCAAAGAGCCTCTTGATGAAAGTGAAAGTGGAGAATGAAAAAGTTGGCTTAAACTCAACATTCAGAAAACTAAGATCATGGCATCCAGTCCCATCACTTCATGGCAAATCGATGGGGAAACAATGTAAACTGTGACAGACTTTATTTTCTTGGGTTGCAAATCACTTCAGACAGTAACTGCAGTCATGAAATTAAAAGATGGTTGTTCCTTGCAAGAAAAGTTATGACCAACCTAAATAGCATACTGAAAAGCAAAGACATTATTTTGCCAACAAAGGTCCGTCTAGTCAAAGCTATGGTTTTCCAGTAGTCATGTATGGATGTGAGATTTGGACTGCAAAGAAAGCTGAGCACTGAAAGATTGATGCTTTTGAACTGTGGTGTTGGAGAAGACTCTTGAGAGTCCTTGGATTGCAAGGAGGTCAAACCAGTCAATCCTAAAGGAAATCAGTCCTGAATATTCATTGGAAGGACTGATGCTGAAGCTCCAATACTTTGGCCACCTGATGTGAAGGACTGATTCATTGGAAAAGTCCTTGATGCTGGGAAAGATTGAAGGCAGGAAGAGAATGGGACGACAGAGCATGAGATGGTTGGATGGCATCACCGACTGATGGACATGTGTTTGAGTAAGCTCCAGGAGTTGGTGATGGACAGGGAAGCCTGGCATGGTGCAGTCCATGGGGTCGCAAAGTGGGCACGACTGAGTGACTGGACTGAACTGAACCAAATATTGCATATTTTATTATTATTTGTGAACTTTGTGCTATACATCCATTACATCAACAAGATTTATGCTATCTACATATGTGTGTATATATGTGTGTGTGTATATATATATATATATATATATATGTATATCTATTCCAGGAATAGGCTGGAAAGACCACATTGAAATTATACAAGAAATGTAATTCTTGGAGGCTGAAAATAATAGACTAGTTGTTTATTAATCCTGCAGAATTGGACATGATTAAGAGAGAAGTGAGGAAAAAAAGCAACACAGGCTAGGATCTTGTTATATAAACAGTAGGGAGAAAGAGGTCAGATTTTTGAGAAGCTACTATGAGGAATTTGGATAAAGAAGATCTTTAGCATAGTTTTCTGTGGAATATAACATAATTCCTCTTTGAATTTAGTAAAATTTACATTATTTTCATCTTTTTAGACACTTGTAGTTCTTTTGAATACCTAAACTCAGATAGGCATGAAGCAGTTGAGTTCTATATAATTAGATCACATAGCATTTTGGTAATAGATGTATTATTTGAAGGCAATATTGGTTCGCTATGAACAAATAATGCCACACTTACTTTGATTCCCCTTAGGATAGGGTAGCTGCACAAGTGTGTCTTGAGAACGACAACAAAAGAAACAGCAGTACTATTATTACTACTATAATTATCATTTTTATATTTTTGGCAGCTATTCTTTCTTTAGATGACATTGAGTAATTTATTTAATCATTGCAACGAACAAATGAAGCAGGTACAAATAACTTAATATCATCATTTTACGAGTCAGGAAATAGACCCAGATGGGTAGAAACTTGCTCCAAAGCACACAGGTAGCAAAATCTAGTGGGATTAGAATCCAGGCAGCTTATCCCTGAGGGTCACTAATTATAGTGCTACATAACCACCAAGCATTACTATGGTAGCTAAAATTCTCTTGTTTTTGGTTTGTAAAGGGCATTGATATATATCAGAAGATGGTTCTCTGTCCAGGTGTTGGAAAGTTGCTTTATTTGATTTTATTGACTGATTTCATAAAGGCATTTCTTGAACATCTGGTTGTTTAACAGAATGTCACAAGGGAGATACAAATGAATAAAATAAGGCTTCATGTTTGAGGAGCTTGAAGTCCAGACACTTGCTTTTTAGAAAAATCAATCCCTTAAATGAAGTCAAGAGACAAATCAAGTATGTCCCCAAACTGGCACAGGATTTTAAAAGAATTCAAATTCAGACAACTCCTAACAGTTTCCACTACTAATATTCTTAAACTAATCACTGTCACCAAGATAAACTTTAAGGTTTGCATATTCAAACCCAGTACAGGACTGGGGAAAAAAAAATCTGCTTTCATGCCTGCTTCTAAATAACATAAGTAGATGTTTTAGTGTTAATCTCAGGACTAAAGTGCTATTGACATTTNTTTATATTGTCACCCTGCTTATTTAACTTATATGCAGACTACATCATGAGAAATGCTGGGCTGAATGAAGCACAAGCTGGAATCAAGATTGCCTGGAGAAATATCAATAACCTCAGATACACAGATGACACCACCCTTATGGCAGAAAATGAAGAACCAAAGAGCCTCTTGATGAAAGTGAAAGTGGAGAATGAAAAAGTTGGCTTAAACTCAACATTCAGAAAACTAAGATCATGGCATCCAGTCCCATCACTTCATGGCAAATCGATGGGGAAACAATGTAAACTGTGACAGACTTTATTTTCTTGGGTTGCAAATCACTTCAGACAGTAACTGCAGTCATGAAATTAAAAGATGGTTGTTCCTTGCAAGAAAAGTTATGACCAACCTAAATAGCATACTGAAAAGCAAAGACATTATTTTGCCAACAAAGGTCCGTCTAGTCAAAGCTATGGTTTTCCAGTAGTCATGTATGGATGTGAGATTTGGACTGCAAAGAAAGCTGAGCACTGAAAGATTGATGCTTTTGAACTGTGGTGTTGGAGAAGACTCTTGAGAGTCCTTGGATTGCAAGGAGGTCAAACCAGTCAATCCTAAAGGAAATCAGTCCTGAATATTCATTGGAAGGACTGATGCTGAAGCTCCAATACTTTGGCCACCTGATGTGAAGGACTGATTCATTGGAAAAGTCCTTGATGCTGGGAAAGATTGAAGGCAGGAAGAGAATGGGACGACAGAGCATGAGATGGTTGGATGGCATCACCGACTGATGGACATGTGTTTGAGTAAGCTCCAGGAGTTGGTGATGGACAGGGAAGCCTGGCATGGTGCAGTCCATGGGGTCGCAAAGTGGGCACGACTGAGTGACTGGACTGAACTGAACCAAATATTGCATATTTTATTATTATTTGTGAACTTTGTGCTATACATCCATTACATCAACAAGATTTATGCTATCTACATATGTGTGTATATATGTGTGTGTGTATATATATATATATATATATATATGTATATCTATTCCAGGAATAGGCTGGAAAGACCACATTGAAATTATACAAGAAATGTAATTCTTGGAGGCTGAAAATAATAGACTAGTTGTTTATTAATCCTGCAGAATTGGACATGATTAAGAGAGAAGTGAGGAAAAAAAGCAACACAGGCTAGGATCTTGTTATATAAACAGTAGGGAGAAAGAGGTCAGATTTTTGAGAAGCTACTATGAGGAATTTGGATAAAGAAGATCTTTAGCATAGTTTTCTGTGGAATATAACATAATTCCTCTTTGAATTTAGTAAAATTTACATTATTTTCATCTTTTTAGACACTTGTAGTTCTTTTGAATACCTAAACTCAGATAGGCATGAAGCAGTTGAGTTCTATATAATTAGATCACATAGCATTTTGGTAATAGATGTATTATTTGAAGGCAATATTGGTTCGCTATGAACAAATAATGCCACACTTACTTTGATTCCCCTTAGGATAGGGTAGCTGCACAAGTGTGTCTTGAGAACGACAACAAAAGAAACAGCAGTACTATTATTACTACTATAATTATCATTTTTATATTTTTGGCAGCTATTCTTTCTTTAGATGACATTGAGTAATTTATTTAATCATTGCAACGAACAAATGAAGCAGGTACAAATAACTTAATATCATCATTTTACGAGTCAGGAAATAGACCCAGATGGGTAGAAACTTGCTCCAAAGCACACAGGTAGCAAAATCTAGTGGGATTAGAATCCAGGCAGCTTATCCCTGAGGGTCACTAATTATAGTGCTACATAACCACCAAGCATTACTATGGTAGCTAAAATTCTCTTGTTTTTGGTTTGTAAAGGGCATTGATATATATCAGAAGATGGTTCTCTGTCCAGGTGTTGGAAAGTTGCTTTATTTGATTTTATTGACTGATTTCATAAAGGCATTTCTTGAACATCTGGTTGTTTAACAGAATGTCACAAGGGAGATACAAATGAATAAAATAAGGCTTCATGTTTGAGGAGCTTGAAGTCCAGACACTTGCTTTTTAGAAAAATCAATCCCTTAAATGAAGTCAAGAGACAAATCAAGTATGTCCCCAAACTGGCACAGGATTTTAAAAGAATTCAAATTCAGACAACTCCTAACAGTTTCCACTACTAATATTCTTAAACTAATCACTGTCACCAAGATAAACTTTAAGGTTTGCATATTCAAACCCAGTACAGGACTGGGGAAAAAAAAATCTGCTTTCATGCCTGCTTCTAAATAACATAAGTAGATGTTTTAGTGTTAATCTCAGGACTAAAGTGCTATTGACATTTGTGATGTGCTCTTAGGTAATAGTAGTAGAAATAACATGTCCAGAATGAGAGCTTTTTTTTTTTTTTTTTCCCTTGGTGCTCTGCAGTGGTCAACCACCTGGGCGATATTCCTTTCAGTTCGGGCTGTAACATTTTAAGAGGAACATTGAAAAATGTGACTGGGACACATGAAAAAGGGTAACTAAACCAAGTCATATGAAGAATGATTGAAGGAACTGAGGATGTTTAGCCTGGACAAGGAAGAGTCACGGAGTATAGAGGATCAGATTCCAAAATATTTGGAGCGTTGTCTTGTGGAAGAAGCAGGGAACTTCTGAGCAGCTCCAAAAGCAAAACTAGTACAAACCACCTGAAGGTTATCTTAGGTTAGCAAAATAAAGCTGAAAGGGTTGACTACTGAAAAAACAGATTGGACTTCCATAGGCTGGAGACTCTAGAGAGTGTTGTGAGCAGGGAGGCTTGGGGAGGGGGCGCTGTTGAACAGCATCATGTCGAAAGCATCTTCCAAAATTAAAAACACATGATTTATAATGATACAACACAAACAGTTCCCTAGGTAACATATAGGAAGACCATATATTACACAAATAAGTGAAAATTACACAATTAATCTATAAGTAATAATTATTCTTCCTAGAAGCAAAAGAAGCAGTGATGTTTAGGTCATAGAAAGAGAAGAAATGAAGGGCCTGTACAATTGCCTTTGTGCATCAAAAGTCCAGGAACAGTGGGCATAAGTCCTGGGATAACTACTCTACTCCATGGAGAACAGGGTTTCTTTAGATATAAAGAAGTGAACAGAGAAGAAATACAGGTTCACCCCGGATGCAACTTTAAATCCTTCAGCACAATGCCTAGCAGTCATAAAAAAGCAGACACAAGTCAGCAAAGCCTTACCAGAGATGATAAACAGAAACAGGACAGATTTCTCTCATCTACATAAAAGCTACATCCACGCGCTACCTCTGCTAAGAGATAGCTAAGAGATACGGGCAAAAACTCTGGCACGTGGATCTTCGGGTAATTTACAAAAGCCAAGTTAAGGTAATTGGCAAATAGACACTTAAAGATGGAGTATTTAAAGAGAATCCCATCGAGGCTGGAAGGGACTGATGGGACCTGGAAGAAGAGACTGTTCCAGGCTCATCACATATAGGAAAAGAAAAGAAAATAGACTGAGATTACAGTCTAGATGAAGCCCAGTGGAGAGCCAAGAGGAGTTATGGGGAAGAGACCTTTGCATAGCTGATGAAAGCCCCTGATAAAATCCCAATTTCATTTGGCAATTTATTAAAAGTTGCTTCTTCCCCACTAACCAACCAGCTTCCACGAATCTCTAACATTTCCTTCTTTTTCTGGAGTGGTCAGAGCCCCAGGGAAAATCTCTCTCTCTCTCTCCTCCCCCCTTGCGCCCAACCAGTGGGGCATTGAATGAGAGCCAGAGTGTTGTCTGCGTAAAGAAAAATCGCAAAACCACAAATTGCAGAAAATCGTTACTGCCAAAAATCGAAAGGAACATACAATATCACCAGGCCTCTTAAAAAGCAATTGTGCATTTTACAGGCCTCTGGATAATTCAGGTTTGTTTGGCAACTTTCGCATCGATACCACCCAGAAGACAGTTCTCCCACCAGAGGCAGTGGTCCTAAAGAATATGTGTAGTTGAAAAGAAACAAAAAATGTGGGTACAAGTCTTTCCAGGGCTACGATATGGCTCCATATAGTTCTTTTTCTTCTGTTGTGAAATATTGATTTTAAGACCCAAAGTTTGCTTCCAGAGTCCCTGGGACTTCCACAGAAAAACAGCAAGTGCCTCCAATAATTAATAAGAAGAATCCTTTTAAGATAGAAAGCATTTTTAGGTGATAAAATCTTTCTGAAAGGTTTTGCTGTTATCACAACCACCCTTAGATGGAAGTAAGAAAATGTTTTTCTTCCCAGTTCCTTCTCCACCCCGCCATAATATGGATACTTAGAAACTGAGAGGTTAACTAAAATTCTCAAAAATCATACCATTTCTGAGGGAGTGATCCAGGAATCAGACATGCACCTTCTTGTTCTTTCTCCTGAGCTCCTTTCATCACCTGCCCTTTCGCTGCAGTGAGCACACCTTCCTGCCTTGCATAAGGCTGCCCTCCCTCCCCCATAGTGGGGCTGGGGTTTTACTTGGCATATACATTCCCAGGACCTTTACTTGCAAAGCCTCCTGCCAGTCACTGTGGATGGAAGCCTTGTTTGAATGGAGTGCTGATTAGGTGGTTCTCCATTTGTATTGACTGTATAATACAATCATCATTAGGATACAAGGCCAACTCCAGAGGGGCCCATTGAGTGTGGCTGCCAAAATGAACCCCAGTCACAATAGCCTGATGATTTGAACGCGTTTCCATGACTCCACAGATCAGACCCACTTCGCACCAGGTGCTCTGAGATGATGTGGAAAGGTACATAGATGGTATAAATTCTAGTGCAAGTTTACTAAGAATTAATAAACTAGGTCACCAAGCACTTTGTATGTCTTTGAGAAAAAAATGTAAAAATAAAAAGATCATAAATTACCCAGAAATAACTAGATTTCCACCCCCACCCTCAATCTAGGAGGTAAAAGGTGTTTTCAACTGAAATTTTGATCAAGAGATCTTGAACTAATAGTCATATATGTGTTTATAGTTGCATATTTGCATATAATGACTTAAAATGCGGCTTTAAATTGCCTTTCACTTAATTTTCACCATGAACATATATCAACCATGTTTTAGTATTTAACATTAAATTATTTAAAAGCAGTGTAAATGTAATAACCAGATTCTGTTTGAAAAAGATCTGCCAAATATGAATATTCAGGGAAGGAACATAGGTGGTGTTTCCCGAATGGCATTCTATGTTCAAAAGAGAAAGTACAGTCAAAAGTTACCCTTTATACAATACTCACGATAGCACATGAAAAGGAAGATTGCTCATAAAATCTAGAATGACTCTATTGGGAAAAGCTGCTTAAATCATTTATAACATGAAGGTGTCTTGATAATGTAATAAAGACCAAAGCAGTGTAACACAGAACTTGACATTTTACAAATTCCAGTGAATACATAATACTTAGACATCAAATGTCAATGATTTTAAGGGTGATGTTTCTTGTACTGACGTTTAGATATTTGGGGAATAGCAGTGGGATCATAGAACAAACAAAAGACATCCAGGGAAGTCAGGAAAAACTAAGTTTTTCTTACAGTTCACCTGAGCAGATCATTGGTCTCAGGGTCTGAATGATTCAAAGAGAATTTACTAGAACATGTATATATATAATTTAGGTGAGGTCTCTGGATTCTCTCTGGTCCAAGATCTCTAATTAAACGCTTCAGTGACTGCTAAGATGCACCTTCCAGTAGATTCTGTGTGAACCAGGAGCGGGGTGTTACTGGTCTCCTACTTACTTATCTGCAATGACAAGAAACTCACTGCCTCTTAAACTACTATTGAATAGATCCGAGAGTGATCGGGAATCAGACATGCACCTTCTTGTTCTTTCTTCTGAGCTTGTTCATATTGAACAAGAGTCTTCATACTGCATCCACATTTATCCTCTGCTTTTTGAACTTGCATAATAGAGTCTAGTGTGACTGGTGGGACTTTTGTGTTTGGGGCTGGTGCACTGAGATGACCCAGAGGGATGGTACGGGGAGGAAGGAGGGAGGGGGATTCAGGATGGGTACACGTGTATACCTGTGGCGGATTCATGTTGATGTACGGCAAAACCAATACAATGTTGTAAAGTAATTAACCGCCAATTAAAATAAATAAATTTATATTTAAAAAATGAATTTGTGATATATGTGGCAAGGTAAGGAACATTAGATGTCTTTGTTCTTAGATTCTCATAATCAAATTATTCCAGAAGCAGATGGAATGTTCATATTATCTGGCTAAAATTATTAGACACATTTTAATTTAAAAAAGAAAAAAATAGTCACATCCTAATTCTCAAAGGCAAAACTCTAAAATATTCAGAACTGCCAGTTCGGACCCGGTATAATTTTATTTTGTCTTTTGAAATAGAGGGGTTTTGTAATTTGGGTAGGGACGCTGAAAGTACCAAGAATAAAGAAATGTAATACTCAAGAGAGTCATTCTAGAAAGAACACCGGTCTAGAGAGTGGCTGTAATGCAGCACACACAGGAAAGAATTATTAAGATAACTACAATATTGTTAGACGGAAAACAATCTGTGACTCCAAGGATCAACCAGACAAAGAGTAATAAAGAGTAGTCAGCCATTTGTGAGAGAACTTGAATATTCAAAAGCATGTTGCCACACAATGTCTAAAAGAATGCTGTCTAATTCTTTCCTCCTTACTTTTTTCTAGCCTTCTTTTAAAAGTAACCTGCTCACAAACACAGCCAGGTTCAGTCTGCTTCCTAAATGGTTTATAAAATGTTCCACAACGTTCCACAAATCCAGAGTGTGAAATATTAGATTTAAACTGCGTTTGTTGAGCCAGACTTGAAAAATTCAGCAACGTGAGATGGGAGCTTTTAGGAATTAGAGCTAGAAGGAGATACCATTTCAAGGAGGAAATGTACTTACATTTTACTGCAAGTGAAGTGTCTGTCTTTAAATGGTAGCCTCTGAAACAAAGAGAGAAAAAAACGGTGTTAAAAAAAATGCAGCGTGGCCAACTACAAGTGAAGATGGCATTGAATTGCCTCCGAAGGTGCAGCCTTCGAATATGTTTTCTCGTTTGAAAAAATGAGGTGCTTAGAGATGAAGCCATTTTTATTGGGAAACTCTTCTTGGAGGCACAGGGAGCTGCAGTCCACAAACAAAGCACGTGAGTCAATTATGGTGCCTCATTGCACACTCTGTCCTGAGCATCCTCTGATTTTGAAATTCCTTGATGCTCACTTGTTTCCCAGGTCTGATCCTGGTGAGAGGAGATACGGAGTCTGGTTGCACAGGCTGATGGCTCAGTTTACCATTCTCTTGCTCCTGGTTTGTACTCACTGCGTACCCTGTTCTCGAAGGCCCAGGTCTGACCCTTTGTTCTGTTAACTGAAACTCCTCCTGAAAATTGTGATTTTCTCAATACATGCTTATTGGGATAAGTGGACAAGTTGTCTTTTCCAAGAAAACTTTTCCAAGTTTTCTGGGGGCAGGGGGAGGCTGAAATCAATGCCAAGTTTCTCTTTCTTCAAGATGGCAGTGAAAAAAACAGGGACAATTAGACTGTGCCCATGCTTGGAGGGAGTCCGCCAGCTGTGCTGGCAATTTGTTCAGGGTGGCAGCCCACCAGACAATTCGCTTCCAAATCTATTTTTTAAAAAATCGATTGTGGCTATATCCAAAAGGGTATTTTTCAGGGTAGTAGGTTTATTGAGAATGGCAGGTAAGTCCCCATGATTGATGTGAAGTGTTTGGGTTGTGAGATTCAAATGATCCCAGTCATCTCCCAGCCTGAGCAGTCAAGTCACAATGTCCTCAGCCTGACAAGAAGATCCTGTCACTTGTCACGCCACCCACATGGATCTGGATGAGTCAGATGAGTCACCTCAGTGAGCAATATTTTTCCAGCCCCTGCCATTTTTAGTAATAGCGTGACTTTGGCAAATTGATTCAATGCTTTGGGATGGAGAGAAATAAAAATTGTGGCTATTTCAAAGAACTGATGTGAGGGTTAAATAAGATAATACATGTCAAATAGTAATATAAGGCTGGCCCATACTGAAGAGAGTGCTACCTGGTATTGTTGCTGTTATTATTACTATCAGAAGGCCAACTTGGAAAACTAACTTAAGTTCATGGACTTGGAGCTAGGAAGGTAGCTACAGAGACCATTTTGCTTGGGTGGGAGTGTCTCCACTCTTGGCAGTCAAAACTGTACCATTTTCCCAAATTTCTCTCCCAGACGGCCTCCCTCAAATCTTCATTTTTTCCAACGGCTGAGAACGTTAATAATTTGAATTAGATCCAAATCCACATTGGAAAATTCCTAAGTATTTTAGTAAGCCACTTAATTCCTCGTTTATAATCATAGAGATGATCAGGGTTGGGGTTCTTAAATTGACAATGTGTACTAAATTATTGAATGGCCGGCCCCAGAAAAAAAAAAAACAAGGATATTCCTCTTTCAGCACTTTTACGTAAGGCAGTGCATGATGCATTTTTATTGAGTTGAATTTTTTAGATGGACCCTATGGTGAGATTCAGGAAAATGTCACGTGTATCACTGACTCAAAGGAATTAAGACCACTTGCCCTGCCCCCTGTATATATTCCCCTCACTCCCCTGCCACCCAGCTCTTGCCCCTCAAACAAAAAGGGTATCGAAGATTCCTCCGAAACTTTGAGCCCTTTGGTTCCTTTGAGGAAATTGTTGCTAGGCAACAGATTCAGAACATTCTCACCTACTGAGAAAAGTTTTTACTACTGCCTCGCATAACAGCTTCTTCCTTAGCTTTGACAGTATCAATAAAGAAAACTATCCCTTACTTCACCGATTCACTGGATAATAGCTCTTCATTTGGGCAACAATTTCCCAGAAATATCATTGATTACTTTGAAAACTATTCCAAACCATCCTTGAGACCAACTTATGTCGCTACCTAATGCGGTAGGACCAATCGTTTTTCTCGGGGCACAAAATAAATAAAGCCATTAAGAACATTGTGGTGGGGAGGTTTTACAGCCCATTAAAAACCATAAAGACTTGCCTTTGCTTTTCTAAGCTTACCTCCGCATTTGAAAAAGAAAACCTGAGTTCTTAAAGGAGAAAGAGAGCCCTTCACTTTAGTGACTAGCTCATTTGCTAAATGTTCCTCCGGTGCCTGGTATGTGAAGGACAATGTGGTAGGCACTAATCATACATTCCCTGCCCTCATGGTAATGTGTGATTGAAGAGGCAGCTAAACACTGGGAGAGATCACGAGGTGCTCAGTGAGGAGGGAAGGTGGTCTTTGAGGATTCAATCTAGAAAGAGAAACCAGGGAATTCTAATTGGGAAAGTGTTAGGATGCTATCTGATGAAAAATCCACATCAGTGATAACAGCTAACACCGCTAGTGCTGCGTGCATCAGGAACTGTCCTGATCCACTTATGAGTCAGCATGCCTGCAAGAGGTGCTGTTGTGGCCGCAGGGTAGGAGTTGAGAGAGCAAATGCGGAGCGTGGAGCACACCAGAGGAAGGGACATCATCAAGGGCACAGGCCCCGGGCAGGAGGAAAGAGACAGGGCCACCACTTCCTTACCCTCTGTGCGTCTCAGCAGAGTCCATCCCCTCCACCCCATGGGGATCTCCAGGGCGGCACAGATGGGCTCTTCTGATATCAGTCCTGGATTACTTTCGCTCTGGAAGTTGAACCTTTGCTCCCACCTGGGGGAGACACAATGCACAACTTGTCTCTGCCTGTAGCCAGCACGGGAGCCGTGCTCATAAGACGTGCAAGGACAGACAGTATCTACTGTCCTCAGCTCATGGTAGTGCTTGGGTCTGATTCAATCGCCCGGTCTACAGGAACGGGCCTTGCCAAAGCACTTGGATACCATCTCTGGTCTCCTTGTTAGAAATCCAGTCTCCTATGCTCTCATGATTGCTGAGACCTGTCAACTGACAGTCCGGGAGCTCTAGGCCAAAGTGTCCAACCAAAGGATTCTCTCTCTCAACTTCTCACTCTGCTTCGTGTGGCTGATACCATCTGCTTATGATCTGTAACCTATGGTTGACACTTCTTAAGAAAATGAATGCTTATGCTGATTGAAATATTTGACTTGAGTTGTCTGCTGTTTAAAATTTTATGACAGCAAAAAAATTCATCAGTGCCAATGTAATTGTTTGACTAATATCACACCTGGAGTCAAATCAGTATACCGATTCCTCTTGCTAATATACGATGTTACTTCCTGCTAGGCCAAGATTCTAAATTTTGAGATGAACTGGCTACCTACCACTTTCTTATTCCGAATGTAGAACTAATTCTATTTTATGTTAATTTAAATTATTTGCTTATTGGCACGGTAAGAATAGGGCCTTCCCACATGGCACAGTGGTAAAGAATTCGCCTGCCAATCCAGAAGATGCAAGAGGCATGGGTTCAATCCCTGGATAAGGAAATGGGAATCCACTCCAGTATTCTTGCCTGGAAAATTCCCCTGGACAGGGGAGCCTTGTGGGCTACAGTTAGTGGAGTAACAAAGATTTGGACACGACTGAGGGACAGAGCGTGCGCACGTGCGCGCGCGCGCGCGCGCACACACACACACACACACACACACATACACAGTAGAATACTTGTTCTTTATCTCACTTAATCCCAGGAATGCTGGGAACCAATAGTCTTTTAAGTTACCTGGGAAACTAAGAAAACCGATGCAGGTTTCATATAAGTAGAATATGCCAGTTACTGGGTTAAAATTATCATTTGTGAACAGTGGAGCATCTTCACTTTGACCAAATGTCCTTCATGTGCTGGCTCCTTGAGAGTTTGAGGGTCTCTGCCCACAGCTCCCACACTGAAGGTAGAGACAACAGTATCAGAGGCTAGGAGTTCACTGCCAGATCCTCCACTGACCTCCTGCGGGACCTCTAACCGTCATTCAAGCTTATGCTTGTTCAGTTTCCAACATCACATGTGTGTCCATCAGTCTTTATGTAGCTCAATGCCTTTCCTATAACATGTGGCACCCACATCTCTCCTAAGATTGCTGTGCTTATCAGAGGAATATGCATATAAATCCCTTGGCAGAGACCTTGCCCATCCTAAGCACTAACATAGGGTGCTTAGGACTGTCTTTACTGAGTACAAAGTGAGCTGCTGGGACAAAGAGCTGCACTTTTTATGGGAGTCAAAAATATTCCTTAACTTGTTATAAAATATGCCACATTCAATCTCTTCTCTGTCTGACTTTGGGTCTTGATTTAGCTCAAAGTGGGCTTGTCTTTAAAAAATCATAGTTGATTGGCTGTTAACAGTAGCTCATTTATTTATTTGCTGTAGTGTTTTGTGAATTTTATAAACATTTCAAATAGCTTCTCTTATGTATTGGGATTTCACTGTTGTGTTTTTCCTAGTCTTGACTCTGCCTTTGCTGAGATCTCAACAAACTCTTCCATTGCCTTGCCAAGTTTCCTTATATGTGACTTCTGGTGTTTTGATTTCTTTCTAGCTTTAAACAGTAAAAGTTTAATTAAATAAGCTATTTTCATTACAGAAATTTTGGAAAATATAAAAGAGCACCAAAATGAAACGTGTTCAGAACCTCACAGATTTATTCTAAAGTATACGAAGAAGTGAATGTTCTTGTCCAGCACTCCAGCCTCATTTCCCAGAGGTAATGTTGTCAATAGTATGTGAAGGCATTATTCCAAATTGTTTTTTATGCTTATGAAAGCAAATATACACACATAAGCCTTTAGACATATACACAAATATCATTAACATTCTTTCAACAAAACAAGGTCATACTGTGTACTTTTGTAAAGTATGCTTTTATCTTTTAATAGTTTTTGTGGACATATATTTCAAGTCAGTATATCTACATCTCCTCATTTTTTTAAAATATAAACTTATTTATGTAATGCTCTAATTTATGTAACCAGTCCCATATTGATGAACATTTAGCTTGCATGTGCTTTTTAGCTATTACAATAAGTTTGCAATGAGAAAGCATTTTGAACTCTTTTGAGACTCACACGCCTGTACTATAGGGTAGTGCTTAGAATTGTGAGCACTTTATTGACAAGATCTATGCAGCTTAATATTAAATGGAGGTCTTCAAGAAGATTGAAGCTATTCACCTTCTACCAACAATAGATGCATCCTCCACGTGTAACTTTCATTTTCCACTCATAATTTCCATTTCTTTGAGATTTTTTTTTTTTCTGTATGTGATAATTCTTCCATCTGAGCTGCAAGGTACTTAATTCCTTTTTCAGCAATGTTTTTGAGTTCCAAGAACTCTTTCTTTTCCTCAGATTGCTCCTTTGTAATAACTTCTGTAGTCTCCTTAGAAATTTATATTATTTTCTTTTAGAGTTCTTCTGGTTTCTTTTTTTAAAAAGGTTCCTCACAGAGAGCTACATTTTCTGATTATGTTGTTTTTACCCCCTTCAAGCTGCTAATTTGCCATTAATGCTTTGTACATTTTCTCTCTGCACTGTTACTTGTCTGGACATCCAGATCTCCTGACTCATGAGAGGAGAGGTCCTCAGCCCATGTACAGGGAGGCTCTTAGGGTCTCCTAAACAGTAGGGAGATCTGCCAGTTGTGAGAGGTGAAGGGGAATCTTTTCCTGCAGGATGAGCTGGTAGGCTAGGAGCCCTCAGCTGAGCGGTATGGGGGCAGTCTCCATGTTCTCAGGACCCTCAAGGCACATGTGGTGTATAAGTGTTCTATTCAAGTTAAATACTCTTGATGTATTCTTTAGTCATGGTCTTCTCAAAAATAAAACACAAAGCAACAGCAAAAAATCTAAATATGGGTCCCAAAACAATGAAAAAAATATCTTTGAAGCTGAGCTGACACGACAGACCAAGGGTAGATAGACTCTCATCTTAAAGAAAAGGGCATTAAGAAATCTTTATAAGCATGTCATTCTCAGAAAACATGTCAATAATATTATGAATTATATTCTATGCTGGATATGGGGATATTCTGGTCAAATAATTTCATTGCACACCCTATTCAAATAGTATACATAAATTGTCAATAGCAATAAAGTAGATGGTCCTTTTGGTCAATAATGTATTTATTAACATAGCTTCCCTGGTGGCTCAGAGGTTAAAGCATCTCCCTCCAATGCAGGAGACCCAGGTTTGATCCCTGGGTCAGGAAGATCCCCAGGTCAGGAAGATCCCCTGGAGAAGGAAATGGTAACCCACTCCAGTATTCTTACCTGGAGAATCCCATGGACAGAGAAGCCTGGTAGACTACAGTCCATGGGGTCGCAAAGAGTCAGACACGACTGAACGACTTCACTTCACCAGATACTTAAAATGTGTCCCAGGTGTTGAACATCTAACATTGGCAAAAGCATGGTGATTATATAATCACCAAGGTATTTACATGAAAGGTGTTCTGGAAAAATGACTTTACAATTTTTTTTTTTTTAATTTTAATTTTTATTTTTTCATCTCAGGTGTACATGAGTTCCCAATCTTGAAACCCGCCCCCCCCACCTCCCACTCCACATCAACTCTCTGGATCATCCCCGTGCTGACTTTACAATTATAGTGACATATATGGTAAGTACTATGATACTGCTACATGTGGGGTATTATTAGAGAAGGAAGTTCTTCCTAAACCAGATTAAGGCACATTTTCCCAAAGAATGGTGATGATGGATTTGTGAAAAGAAGTTCAATGTTCAAGTAAGGTTAGGATATGCTGGGTTAAAGATAGTGAAATAGGTCTTTCTACAGCAATCTCAGACCTTTTAATATTTGAATATTTATTATAAATTTAAAAGAGAAGTAATGTCCCAAATTTACATGTCCAAAGAACAAGCATTGAATTTCTTGCCAAGCATATTGAAGGATATGCGGGGTGGGGGTGGGGGACAGTGGTCAAAGTGATGCAAGAGAGCTCCCCAGAGCAGTAATAGCCCAGCTGAGATTTCCAGATGAGCAGGCATGAGCACAACAGGTTAGGGAAGCTCAGCAGGACAGCATGTGCACAGGCCCAGAGTCAGGACAGGAGCTGAGGAACTCTAAGTAGCTCAAAACCATTATACCAAAAAATTCCACAGGAAGAAGTGGCCAGAGGCGGGGACAGAGATAAGCAAGAGTTAATGAGAGCATTCCGTCCTGGTAAAGGACTGAAAGCCTTCTTGAACAGAAAGCCAAGAAGCTTATTTGAAGGTTTCTAAAACAGGGGAGAGACATGAATGGATTCTTGGGCTCAAAAATCACTGCAGAGATTGACTGTAGCCACACAATTAAAAGACATTTGCTCCTTCAGAGAAAAGCTATGACAAACCTAGACAGCATATTAAAAAACAGAGACATCAGTTTGCCAACAAAGGTCCAGAGAGTCAAGGCTATGGTTTTCCCAGTAGTCATGTATAGATGTGAGAGTTGGATTATAAAGAAGGCTGAGCGCCAAAGAACTGACGCTTTTGGACTGTGGTGTTGAAGAGTGCCTTGGACTGCAAGGAGATCCAACCAGTCCATCCTAAAGGAGATCAGTCCTGGATATTCATTGGAAGGACTGATGCTGAAACTCTAATACTTGGACTACCGGATAAGACCTGATTCATTGGAAAATACCCTGATTCTGGGAAAGACTGAGGGCCGGAGGAGAAGGTGATGACAGAGGATGAGGTGGCTGGATGGCATCACCGACTCATTGGACATAAGTCTGAGCAAGCTCTGGGAGACAGTGAGGAAAAGGGAAGCCTGGTGTCCACAGTCCATGGGGTTGCAAAGAGTTGGACACAACTTGGCTACTGAACAGCAACAACAATAAATGTATTTGTTTTGTCAAAAATATCTTGGTCGCAGCATAGCTGTGGATTTGCAGCTAGGTCAGCCTGGAGAAAGGAAGCATAGTCAGAAGTTCTTAAACTAACCCAGATGACAGTGTTGAGGGACTGAAGTAGAGAAAGATGAGTGGATAGTTAAAAGGTTAGAGAAATCAAAGAGATTAATTAGATACATTGACAATAGGTAGGTAAGTCGATAAGGGGCGGAAGAGGGTGGTCAGAACCAGGCAGCAGATTGGTTGTGGGATGAGTTGACATTGGGTGATTTCTGGAGGACTGAGTGGGGAATAACTTAGAGAGAAAAGGAATATGGGAGTGAAACAGGAAGGGAGGTATAACCTTTCAAAGAAGGACGTAGCCCAAGGACATGACATAAACTGATTAGAACCAAATAGGTCCAAGATGGCAGATGATTCAACTTCCATTAGACCTTGAGCCTCAGAATATGCTTATTGTAACATATCAGCAAGCTAAATCACACACACAGGTGCCATGACAATTCCAAGACGGACCATGAAGGTAAAAAAGTGAGCAGTGGCCCAGTTCCTGGAAATCCCCATCCCTTTCCCAAAATAACTGGATTACTCTCTCATTCATTGTTGTTCACTCAGTCTTGTCCAACCCTTTCTGACTCCATGGACTGTAGCGCACCAGGCTTCCCTGTCCTTCACCATCTTCTGGAGCTTGCTCAAACTCATGTCCATTGAGTTGGTGGTGCCAGCCAATTATCTCACCTTCTGTTGCCCTCTTCTCCTCCTGCCTTCAATCTTTCCCAGCATCAGGGTCTTTTCTAATGAGTCAGCTCTTTGAATCAGGTGGCCAAAGTATTGGAGCTTCAGCTTTAGCACCAGTCCTTCCAATGAATATTCAGAATTTATTTCCTTTAGGACTGACAGGTTTGATCTTCCTGCAGTCCAAGGGACTTTCAAGAGTCTTCTCCAACACCGTGGTTCAAAAGCATTAATTCTTTGGCACTCAGCCTTCTTTATGGTCCAATTCTCATATCCATACATGACTGCTGGAAAAACCATAGCCTTGACTATACAGTAATTTCATAGGCTCTCACTCATTAGCCTATGAAATTACCCAGCTGTGGAATATATTTCTCTCTAAATAAATCCTCTTCTTACCTATCACTTTGTCTCTCACTGAATTCTTTCTGTGATGAGACATCAAGAGCCCAGATTTCTTTCATTAAGTCCTGAAACCAGGGTTTCAAGTCTCAAACTGAGTTACAGGGTTTCAGGGGGAAGAACAGATTTGTATTGAACCTAGCAGATTCAATAGTATAGGAGGCAGAATTTAGGTGAGAAGGGAAGGAGGCCCAATCCATTGCTATAGTCATACTCTTTGACATGCTGAATTCGAAGAGTTATTGAACATGTAACTTTGAAGATCCTAATACATAAATCTAAAATAAATAATAGCAGCTCTGCTGCTGCTGCTGCTGCTGCTAAGTCACTTCAGTCGTGTCCAACTCTGTGCGACCCCATAGACAGCAGCCCACCAGTCTCCTTGTCCCTGGGATCCTCCAGGCAAGAACACTGGAGTCGGTTGCCATTTCCTTCTCCAATGCATGAAAGTGAAAGGTGAAAGTGAAGTTGTTCAGTCCTATCTGACTCTTAGCAACCCATGGACTGCAGCCCACCGGGCTCCTCCGTCCATGGGATTTTCCAGGCAAGAGTCCTGGAGTGGGTGCCATTGCCTTCTCCAATAGCAGCACTAGGAACCCCAAAATCATGTTTTTATTCCTTAGGAAACACAGAACTCACTTAGAAATGCTATACTCAAAACTCCTCAACAGGAATCTCTCAGGTGGTCCAGTGGCCAAGACTCTGCATTCCCAGTGAATGGAGGCCCAGGTTCAATCCCTGGTCAGGGGCCTAGATCCACATGCGGCAACTAAGATCCTGCAGGCCACAGTGAAGATCAAAGATCCCTTCAGGCTGCAACTAAGACCCAGTGCAGCCAAATAAAAAGAAGCAAATAAATGTGAAAAATTTCTCATACTTTCTAAAATATTTATTTTAAAAAAACCCTCAACAGACAAGAAGAGTCTGAATTATTTTTACATGAACATAGATGAGTGGATAAAGAAGTTGTGGTACGTGCATACAATGGAATATTATTCAGCCATAAACAAAATGAATCAGTTGAACTGAAGTGGGCGAACCAAGAGTCTGTTATACAGAATGAAGTAAATCAGAAAGAGGAAAACACGTATGGCGTACCTATTTGCAGAGCAGGAATAGAAATGCAAACTTAGAGAGCAGACTGGGGGCACAGCAGGGGGAGGAGAGGAGGGGACAAACTGAGACAGCAGCATTGAAATATGTACATTAGCGCGTGTAAAATACATAACTAGCGGGAAGCTGCTGTATACCACAGGGGGCTCAACCTGGTGCTCCGTGACGGCCAAGAGGGATGGCTTGGGGGTGTGAGGGAGGCTGTAGAAAAGGGAATATATATGTATGCTTTTGTCTGATTTGCACTGTAGTGTGACAGAAACCAACGGAACATTGTGAAGCAAATATCCTCCAATTAAAAATAAATTAAAAAGCGAACATAGAATGGTTAAAAATTCTTTATTTAAAGCCCATCCTGTCTAACCTCTTCTTCCTTCTTAGGGTGAGAAGCGGATGACCTTATTCAGATTAGTGAAAAAACAACTCTCTATTTCAGGGTTTCTCAGCCTTGGCACTGTTGGTATTTGGGGTCAGATATTCCCTCCACATCGTAGGCTAGCAGCGTCCTGGCCTCTACCCACTAGATGCCACTATTACCCCTTCCTTCCCCAGTCGTGATCACCGAAATGTCTCCAGACTTTGCCTGATACCCCTGGGAGGGTCATAACTGTTTTCTCTGCTGCCTTCTACTCAGACTGAGAACCAGTGCTCCAGCTATTCGTCTGATACCACGTGGTGAAATTTGGAAGAGCTCTGCTAATTCTTTTGTGCCAGAGGAGGGTGAAACCTAGAGAAGGCCTTTTGTTTATTAGAGAACATTAATGAGTTCCTGGCCTAGACGGTAGGCCAGGTAGATGGTGAGTAGATGGTGTGGAAGTTAAATTCTGTGACAGAAGAAAGTGAAAGGAATTAAATTTCTACAGTAAGCTGAAAGGAACTTGCTGGGCAGCAGGAGGCTAATATCTTGCAGAAAGGAGAGCGGTGAGAAGTCCCTGATGGTTGGGAGGATGTAGGGTCTTTAATTATAGGGATGCTGAACATTCAGTCCTAAGCTAAGCTGTTTCCTGCTCTGTGCTGTAAGACCCCTCCTTTATTTTAAAGTCCTGAGGCGGAACCTCAGGCCAAACATAGCTGTAAGGATGTCATCTCCCAGGGCTTTGCAGAGATGTTCAGTGCAGGGCTTAGGCTTTTAAGCTCTGTCCCTGTCCTCACATTGCCATCTTCTCTCTTTTTATCATTTCCTCCTCCTTCCTTCACATCCCATAATAAAAACTTTCATTCTTGGAGGTTAATCCCTTTGCTTGGAATTACCAGTAAGCTTAAATTCCCTGGGAGAGGCTGAGTTTCTGAAGCTGTAGGAGGCTAGAGATGCTCTTTGGGATGGATAGGGCAGAGCTTGGCACAGAGACAGACATCATCAGCAATGTGGGGCCCTCTCACTGATGTCTCCTAACAGATGGGTAAGCTGAGGTCCAGAAGGCCACAGGGCTTTGTTTTAGGAACAGGGTCTTTGTTGGCTCCTGGTTCAGTACTTTTTCTAGCAGAGCACACCAGGAAATCATTTCTCTCAGATTACCTGGCACAGATATCTAGAAAGGTCTCTGATTTTTGCACTAGAAGGTCCAAGGCAATAACCTTGCAAGGAGAAAAAAGCAGAATAAAAGCTCTTTAACTAAAGGTTCACTCAAGGATGCTTAAAGTTTGGCTTATCCTCGAATCTTTTCTCCATGACATCATTAAACTACTATTTGGCTCAAAATATTTTCTACTTTCAAACATGTCTTTTCAAATGTCTATCTTCCGTCAGCTGACAATACAGGCCCAGAAAACCCTTTCATGTCTCCCAGGCCACTATAGTTCAAATCTTTTCATTAAATAATGAATTTCTAAAGATGAATTATTCAAATGTCAAAGAGATGGTTTTAGGCAAGGAATGAAGTATCTTTCAAATCATCAGTAGATAATATGAAAGCTGATCAATGGCCAGTGTTTACATTTCTAGCTATCAGTTTTTAATGAAACATTTCCTTTGAAGTCACAAGAACATATGAAGTCTGTAAACATAAAACCTGAAAATCACACTGAAGTTCTGTTTCACAAAAGGTGACCTCAACTGATAGTTCCAAAACTCTTCAAAACAGGAGAACAACAGCTCAAATTCCTTATAAGTCAGAGCATGAACCCCACAACTTCTTATCCATCTTTTTATCTTCTGCAGTGTCTAGCAGAATATTGAGCACATAGTGGGTCTTCAACAGATAGTCATTAAATGAACCAACCTCCAGACTTCCCCAGCAAAAAGATTCCGCCTGCCCAGCAGCCTCTCGCATCCACACTGCCTCTATCACCCGTACGTGTGTCCAGGACCAGGTATGTCATTTGCAGGACTCAGTGCAAAAATGAAAAGGTGAAGTCCCCTGCTGCAGAATGATTAAGAACTTCAACGCAGTGACAGCAGAGCACGAAGCTAAGGCCCTAGGCCCTGTGTGACTGCATCAGGTGAGTGGCCTGCCCATAGAGCCAGCACTGCAAATGTCCAGCCTGCTTCCCAGGCTTCTGAGTCCTTCATGCTGCTAGTCATGCCACCTGGCCAAGAGTAGACCCAAGTTGATCTGTACTTGGTCACTTCTTTCCTGTCTTAGTCAAAAAGTCAAAAAGAAGACCCCCTCCGCCCCCGGCTCTTCTAGGGTATGTGGCCTTCCAACCTTCTTGTGTTGTCTTTTTCATTGTGCTTTCTGGACCCATATGCTAAGGTGAGAGATCTCACCTCGGTCTCTATCTTCTCAGTCCATCTCCTCACCAGAATGGAAACAGGGCTGTCTCACCCCTACAGTCTGCTCCAGCATGGACCACTATTGCTTCTGACTCCAAAGTGCCCTTGAACCTTAGTGGCTCTTCTAGACCATTTGTTACCTAGCCCTTTCTTACATAGTGGCTTGCACCCTTTTTCCACACCCTACCATACATCATTAGATACTTTGCATGATGCATTAGATACTTAGATACTTCCTTCTGCCTCCCTTCTGACTCTAGCTTGCAGCTCCCAGCTTTCTCCTTCTCTCCCAGCTTTCTTGGTATTTGTAATGTTTGCCACAATGATCCATCTGGCTCTCTGACCTGGCAGCTCAACGATTTCCAAAAAGTCTCTGATCTTCATTCCTACTGACTCCGAACACTCTCTGGTATACCTCAACTTACACTATTACCAGGAACTACTCCACTTACAAGATGTATATTCTAAGCATGGGACCATTTGGAAAATATAGAAAGCAAAAACAAGCAAATAAGAACAACGAAGCAAATGAACCAACCAAACAAAAATAACTGCCATTCTATCACTCAATGATCTCACTGTTAGAGTTTTAGAAACTACCACCCCCGGTCTTTTCTCTATGCATAGAAAAGAGAAACTGTAGGAGTTATGATGAGTCTTATCTGCAAGAATAAAGATATTGACCTCATCTGGGATGTCAGATTATGGATGTATAACCAGAGAGCTCTAGTTAAGCTGAAATCTGAAAGCTGGGTTGGAACACCTTATTGAAGGAGACAGGGAAGATCATCACAGCAGAAGGCATAGCTTGTGAAAAATCCTGAAGCAAGAAAGAGCATGTCTTTTCTGAGAACCTAAAAGAAAGCCACTGAGTAAGAACACGGTGAAATGAATCTCCTGGATTCAAATTACTTACTTCAGCCTCAATTTCCTCCTCTGTAAATTGGAGATTATATTAGCCTTCTCTGAGGTTGGTTGGAAAGATTAAATGTGTTCTTGTAGGGAAAGCGCTTAAAATAGCACCTGACACACAGTAAAGCTTTTTCAAACAGGGGAAAGAAAGTGTAGAGAGCCTGAAGAGTCAGCGTGGAGAAGGAGCCTCTGCTTCCTGTATTCTCCATGCGGACGCAGCCATGAGGGACAGCTATTAGCACGAGCATGTCTGGCTTCTCTCTTTACTCTCGAACTGTCTTTTCCAGCCAGAAAGAGGTTGACTTCCCAGACTATGGGAAGACCTGTGTCAACCAGGCCACTTTCCAGAGAGGGACATCTTCCTGGCTGCAGGCCACTGCTCTCTTGTACAGAGCAGGTTCCTGTGTTAACGCTGCAAGTCAGGGGTCCTGCTGGGAGTGGACAGGCAAGTGACAGTTGTGTGGCGATGGGCTCTAGGTTCTTCAATTCAGAGGAGGGGAAGGGGAATCCCTGGTTTGGGTTCTGCTGTGAAGTTTCTTGGTTGTTGTGCATTTTGGGTTTACTGGACACTCTCCGGCTATCAGTGAGGTTGGGACTTTGATATCCACTTAGTGGAGAAGACACAGTGAAGGATTAGAATCCTAGTCCTCAACAAGTCAATGAACTAGACATCTTAAGAAAACTACAGATATTTGGAAAGCCGAGAAGACTCTTGAGAGTTCCCTGGATGGCAAGGAGATCCAACTAGTCCATCCTAAAGGAGATCAGTCTTGGGTATTCATTGGAAGGACTGATGTTGAAGCTGAAACTCCAATACTTTGGCCACCTGATGCAAAGAGCTGACTCATTGGAAAAGACCCTGATGCTGGGAAAGATTGAGGGCAGGGGGAGAAGGGATGATGGAGGATGAGATGGTTGGATGGCATCATCAACTCAATGGACATGGATTTGGGTGGACTCCGGGAGTTGGTGATGGACAGGAAGGCCTGGTGTGCTGCGGTTCATGGGATCTCAAAGAGTCAGACACGACTGAGTGACTGAACTGAACTGAACTGAAAGAACCTGAATACAAGACCACAGATCCTAGTATAGCTATTTATATTATGGACAATTTGGTATGAGTGGGTAGTGTTAGCCTTTGTTTGACTTGTTTGGTGACAATGGTTTGCAGTCAATATGCAGCTGAGGCCAATACTGAATTATTTGGACGTTAAGTAGAACAACAACAACAATAGCAAATCCAAGGATACTTTTCAGCAGAGTAGAGAGAACAAGAGAGAGGTGTTGGCTGGCAGGGTAGTGGTAGGCACTGGGAACACTTGCTCAGCTGATCCATCTGGGGTTCCTGTTGATCTAGTTTGGAATGGCACAGGCTTGAGGCGGGACTGTGGAAGGACCAGCTTCCTAATTAAAGGAGCTTGCCCACAGAATCCTGGGGCGTTTGGGCAAATATTTTCTAAATGGTTTTTTTCCATAAGGCTTATTTCTTAAATGAGATATATCTTAAATCCATAGCTGATTATGATGTGGATTTAAGAAACTCTGTCCCATCACTTCATGGCAAATATATAAGGAAAAAATGGAGACAGTGACAGCCTTATTTTCTTGGGCTCCAAAATCACTGAGGATGGTGACTGCAGCCATGAAATTAAAAGACGGTTGCTCCTTGGAAGGAAAGCTATGCAAACCTAGACAGCATATTAAAAAGCAGAGACATAACTTTGCCAACAAAGGTCCATATACCCAAAGCTATGGTTTTACCAGTAGTCACGTAAGGATGTGAGAGTTGGACCATAAAGAAGGCTGAGAACTGAAGAACTGATGCTGTCAAACAGTAGTGCTGGAGAAGACTCTTGAGAGTCCCTTCACCAGCAAGGAGATCAAACCAATCAATCTTAAAGAAACTCAGCCCTGAATACTCATTGGAAGAACTGATGATGAAGCTGAAACTCTTAACATTTTGGCCACCTGATGTGAAGAGCTGACTCATTGGAAAAGACCCTGATGCTGGGAAAGATTGAGGGCAGGAGGACAAGTGGGTGACAGCGGATGAGATGGTTGGGTGGCATCACTAACTCAGTGGACACGAGTTTGAACAAACTCTGGGAAATGGTGAAGGACAGGGAAGTCTGGTCTGCTGCAGTCCATAGGGTCACAAAGAGTTGAACACAACTGAGCAATCGAACAACAATGATCTAGGTAAATGATTAAAGAGAAGCTGAATCTTTGGTTTATCTTTAGGTAGTCAGCTAGGAAGCATACTTGAAAGCCCATTTTGCTGAACTATCTGTTTCTAGGGTAGATTTGCTTATAGGCTGAAGGAAGAATGAAGTTGTTTAAAACAACAACAACAGGCATTTGATCTTATCGTTAAAATAAAAGTTGTTAGAATTGAAAGGAAAAATGAAGAAAGATGCTGTGACTGAGTGGGAAAAAAGGAAGTTATTACATCCAGGAGAAATGCTGAGATTTTTAGAGGCTAAATTGGACAGGTACAAACCTAAAATGTTTAAATGCTTTAAAGTTCATGTTAGAAAACAAGTATTGTTGCTGTTTAATTGCGAAGCCATGTCTGCCTCTTTGGTGATTCCATGAACTTTGTGTGGCCTTCCAGGTTCCTCTGTTCCCTGGTCCTCTCACAGATGGCTCAGGGAGAATGGGCTAACCAACTTTAAATCCGTGTTTTGGTAAATTTTATGGAAGTGCAGTCATTTATGGGCTTCCCAGGTGCTGCTATCAATAAAGAACTCACCTACCAACGCTGGAGATGTAAGAGACACAGGTTTTGAACCCTGGGTTGGGAAGATCCCCTGGAGGAGGAAATGGCAACCCACTCCAGTGTTCTTGTCTGGAGAGTTCCATGGAGAGAGGAGCCTGGAGGGCTACAGTCCATGGGGTTGCAAAGAGTTGGACATGACTAAAGTGAGTTAGCATGTACACACAGTTATTTACAATGTTGTGTTTAATTTCGGCCAAATGGTGAAGTGACTTAGTCATACATGCACACACACGTCTATTTAAATTATATATATATATTCTTTGGGGCATTCTTTTTCATCATGGTTTATCACGGGACCTTGGTGTTTATCCATCCCATATACAATAGCTTGCTTCTGCTAATCCCACGCTCCCAATTCCCTCCCCCACGTCCTTCCTTCCTTGGCATCCACAGTCTGTTCTGTTTTCTATTTATGTGAGTCTGCTTTTTTTTCATAGATATGTTTGGATCATATTTTAGATTCCACATATAAGTATCATGTTTGTTTTCCTCTTCTGGACTTACTTTGATAATGTTCAAGTCCATCCATATGGCTTCCATGGGCGTTATTCCATTCTTTTTAAGTTCTGAGTAGTATTCCATTGTGTACATGTAGGTCTCTTTTATCCATTTATCTGTCAATGGACATTTAAGCTGTTTCCGTATCTTGGCTACTGTGAATGGTGCTGTTATAAACACAGGGGTACATTGGCCACCTTTGAGTGAATTGCACCTCACATCCTTGGGCAACATCTGGTATTATCTAGGAACATTCTTCTTTGCTTATCATGATTTCAGGGTGGGCTTTGTTGCTGTTGTTAAGTTGCTCAGTCATATCCAACTCTTATGACCCCATAGACTGCAGCCCACCAGATTTCCTTGTCCTTTACCATCTCTTAAAATTTGTTCAAAATGAAGTCCACTGAATTGGTGACACCATCCAACCACCTCGGCCTCTGTCATTCCTTCTCCTGCCTTCAATCTTTCCCAGCATCAGGGTCTTTTCCAATGAGCTGGCTCTTCACATCAGGTGGCCAAAGTATTGGAGCTTCAGCATCAGTCCTTCCAATGAATATTCCAGATTGATTTCCTTTACAATTGACTGGTTTGATTTTCTTGCAGTCCAAGGGACTCTTAAGTGACTTCTCCAGCTTACTTACTACAGTCAAAAGCATCAGTTCTTTGGCACTCAGCCTTCTTTAGGGTTGACACCCATACACGACTACTGGAAAAACAATAGCTTTTACTATATGGAACTTTATTGGAAAAGTAATGTCACTGCTTTTAATAAACTGCCTAGGTTTGTCATTGCTTTTCTTCCAAGGAATAAGCATCTTTTAATTTCATGGCTGCCACCATTGCAGTGATTTTGGAGGCCAAGAAAGTAGTCTGTAACTGTTTCCACTGTTTCCCCTTCTACTTGCCATAAAGTGATAAGACCAGATGTGTAATCCTAGCTTTTTGAATGTTGAGTTTTAACCCAACTTTTTCACTCTTCTCTTTACCCTTATCAAGAGGCTTTTTAGTTCCCCTTCACTTTCTGCCATAAGGGTAGTGTTATCTGCATGTCTGGGGTTATTGATATTTCTCCCAGCAATCTCGATTCCAGCTTGTGCTTCATATAGCCTGGCATTTCACATGATGTACTCTACATATAAATTAAATAAGCACAATGACAGTATCCAGCCTTGACATACACTTTTTCCAATTTGGAAACAGCCTGTTGTTCCATGTATGGAAACTGTTGCTTCTTGATCTGTGTACAGGTTTCTCAGGAGGCAAGTAAGGTGGTCTGGTTTTCCCATCCCTAGAATGTTCCCCAGTTTGTTGTGATCCACACAGCCAAAGGCTTTAGTGTTATCAATGAAGCAGAGTTTTCTGGAATTTTCATGCTTTTTCCATGATCCAATGGATGTCTGCCATTTGCTGTCTGGTTCATCTGTCTATTCTAAACCCAGCTTGTACCTCTGGAAGTTGTTGGTTCACATACTGTTGAAGCCTAGCTTGAAGGATTTTGAGCATTCCCATGATAGCATGTTAAATGAGTACAGTTGTGAGGTAGTTTGAAGGTTCTTTAGCATTTCCTTTCTTAAGAACNCTTTAAAGTTCATGTTAGAAAACAAGTATTGTTGCTGTTTAATTGCGAAGCCATGTCTGCCTCTTTGGTGATTCCATGAACTTTGTGTGGCCTTCCAGGTTCCTCTGTTCCCTGGTCCTCTCACAGATGGCTCAGGGAGAATGGGCTAACCAACTTTAAATCCGTGTTTTGGTAAATTTTATGGAAGTGCAGTCATTTATGGGCTTCCCAGGTGCTGCTATCAATAAAGAACTCACCTACCAACGCTGGAGATGTAAGAGACACAGGTTTTGAACCCTGGGTTGGGAAGATCCCCTGGAGGAGGAAATGGCAACCCACTCCAGTGTTCTTGTCTGGAGAGTTCCATGGAGAGAGGAGCCTGGAGGGCTACAGTCCATGGGGTTGCAAAGAGTTGGACATGACTAAAGTGAGTTAGCATGTACACACAGTTATTTACAATGTTGTGTTTAATTTCGGCCAAATGGTGAAGTGACTTAGTCATACATGCACACACACGTCTATTTAAATTATATATATATATTCTTTGGGGCATTCTTTTTCATCATGGTTTATCACGGGACCTTGGTGTTTATCCATCCCATATACAATAGCTTGCTTCTGCTAATCCCACGCTCCCAATTCCCTCCCCCACGTCCTTCCTTCCTTGGCATCCACAGTCTGTTCTGTTTTCTATTTATGTGAGTCTGCTTTTTTTTCATAGATATGTTTGGATCATATTTTAGATTCCACATATAAGTATCATGTTTGTTTTCCTCTTCTGGACTTACTTTGATAATGTTCAAGTCCATCCATATGGCTTCCATGGGCGTTATTCCATTCTTTTTAAGTTCTGAGTAGTATTCCATTGTGTACATGTAGGTCTCTTTTATCCATTTATCTGTCAATGGACATTTAAGCTGTTTCCGTATCTTGGCTACTGTGAATGGTGCTGTTATAAACACAGGGGTACATTGGCCACCTTTGAGTGAATTGCACCTCACATCCTTGGGCAACATCTGGTATTATCTAGGAACATTCTTCTTTGCTTATCATGATTTCAGGGTGGGCTTTGTTGCTGTTGTTAAGTTGCTCAGTCATATCCAACTCTTATGACCCCATAGACTGCAGCCCACCAGATTTCCTTGTCCTTTACCATCTCTTAAAATTTGTTCAAAATGAAGTCCACTGAATTGGTGACACCATCCAACCACCTCGGCCTCTGTCATTCCTTCTCCTGCCTTCAATCTTTCCCAGCATCAGGGTCTTTTCCAATGAGCTGGCTCTTCACATCAGGTGGCCAAAGTATTGGAGCTTCAGCATCAGTCCTTCCAATGAATATTCCAGATTGATTTCCTTTACAATTGACTGGTTTGATTTTCTTGCAGTCCAAGGGACTCTTAAGTGACTTCTCCAGCTTACTTACTACAGTCAAAAGCATCAGTTCTTTGGCACTCAGCCTTCTTTAGGGTTGACACCCATACACGACTACTGGAAAAACAATAGCTTTTACTATATGGAACTTTATTGGAAAAGTAATGTCACTGCTTTTAATAAACTGCCTAGGTTTGTCATTGCTTTTCTTCCAAGGAATAAGCATCTTTTAATTTCATGGCTGCCACCATTGCAGTGATTTTGGAGGCCAAGAAAGTAGTCTGTAACTGTTTCCACTGTTTCCCCTTCTACTTGCCATAAAGTGATAAGACCAGATGTGTAATCCTAGCTTTTTGAATGTTGAGTTTTAACCCAACTTTTTCACTCTTCTCTTTACCCTTATCAAGAGGCTTTTTAGTTCCCCTTCACTTTCTGCCATAAGGGTAGTGTTATCTGCATGTCTGGGGTTATTGATATTTCTCCCAGCAATCTCGATTCCAGCTTGTGCTTCATATAGCCTGGCATTTCACATGATGTACTCTACATATAAATTAAATAAGCACAATGACAGTATCCAGCCTTGACATACACTTTTTCCAATTTGGAAACAGCCTGTTGTTCCATGTATGGAAACTGTTGCTTCTTGATCTGTGTACAGGTTTCTCAGGAGGCAAGTAAGGTGGTCTGGTTTTCCCATCCCTAGAATGTTCCCCAGTTTGTTGTGATCCACACAGCCAAAGGCTTTAGTGTTATCAATGAAGCAGAGTTTTCTGGAATTTTCATGCTTTTTCCATGATCCAATGGATGTCTGCCATTTGCTGTCTGGTTCATCTGTCTATTCTAAACCCAGCTTGTACCTCTGGAAGTTGTTGGTTCACATACTGTTGAAGCCTAGCTTGAAGGATTTTGAGCATTCCCATGATAGCATGTTAAATGAGTACAGTTGTGAGGTAGTTTGAAGGTTCTTTAGCATTTCCTTTCTTAAGAACTGGAATGAAAACTGACCTTTTCCAGTCCTGTGGCCACTGCTGAGCTTTCCAAATTTGCTGGCATGTTGAGTATAGCACTTTAACAGCATCATCTTTTAGGATTTGAAATAGTTCCGCTAGAATTCCATCAGCCCCACTAGCTTTGTTCATAGTGGTGCTTCCTAAGGCCCACTTGACTTCTCAATCCAGGGTGTCTGGCTCTAGGTGAGTAATCACACCACCATGGTTATCCAGGTTATTAAGATTTTTTTTTTTTTTTGGTACAGTTCTGTGTATTCTTGCCACCTCTCTTTAATTTCTTCTGCTTCTGTTAGGTCCATACCTCTTCTGTCCTTTACTATGCCCATCTTTGCATGAAATGTTCCCTTGGTACATCTAATTTTCTTGAAGAGATCTCTAATATCTTCAATTTTCTTGTTTTCCTATATTTCTTTGCATTGTTAACTTATAAAGTCTTTCTTCTCTCTCTTTACTGTTCTTTGGAACTCTGCATTCAGATGGATATATTTTTCCTTTTATCCTTTGCCTTTCACTTCTTTCTTTTTTCAGATATTTGCTGAACTCTTTATTGTAAAATTCAGACTTAAATTGAAGAAACTGAGGAAAACCACTAGGCCATTCAGGTATGACCTAAACCAAATCTCTTATGATTATACAGTGGAAGTGATAACCTCAGACAACCATTTAGCTTTTTTGCATTTATTTTTCTTGGGGGTTGTTTTGATCACCACCTCCTATACAATGTTATGAACTTCCATCCATAGTTCTTCAGGTACTCTGCCTATCAGATCTAATCCTTTGAGTCTATTTATCCCTTCTGCTATATAATCATAAGGCATTTCTGATCCCATGGATCACAGTCTTGTCTAATTGAATGAAACTATGAGCCATGCTGTGTATGGCACACCCAAGACAGATGGGTCATGTTGGAGAGTTCTGACAAAATGTGGAATGCTGGAGAAGGGAACGGCAAACCAATTTAACATTCTTGCTTTGAAAATCCCATGAAAAGTATGAAAAGGCAAAAAGATATGACACTTGTCAGTAATGCCTACCGGGGCTCTCGGGAGCCGCGGTAGGCATTACTGACAGACACTGAAAGATGAACTCTCCAGGTCAGCAGGTGTCCAATATGCTACTGGAGAAGAGAGAAGTAGCTCCAAAAGGAATGTGGAGGCTGAACCAAAGCAGAAACAGCGCCCATCTGTGGATGTATCTGATGGTGAAATTAAAGTCTGGTGCTCTAAAGAACAATATTACATAGGAACCTGGAATGCTAAGTCCATGAATCAAGGTAAATTGGAAGAGATCAAACAGGAGATGGCAAGTGTGAACATCGACATTTTAGGAATCAGTGAACTAAAATGGATGAGAACGTGCAAATTTAATTCAGATGACCGTTATACCTACTGTGGACAAGAATCCCTGAGAAGAAATGGAATAGCCCTCATAATCAACAAAAGAGTCTGAAATGCAGTGCTTGGGTGAAATCTCAAAAATGACATGATGATCTCTGCTCATTTCCAGGATAAACCATTCGACATCAAAGTAATCCAAGTCTATGCCCAACCAGTAATGCTGAAGAAGCTGAAGTTGAATGGTTCCATGAAGATCTACCATACCTTCCAGAACTAATACCAAAAATTTTGTCCTTTTCATCATAGGGGACTGGAATGCAAAAGTTGGAATTCAAGAGATACCTCAAGTAACAGGCAAGTTTGGCCATGAAGGACAAAATGAAGCGGGACAAAGGCTAACAGAGTTTTGCAAGAGAATGCACTGGTTATAGCAAACACCCTCACCCAACAGCACAAGAGACGACTCCCCACGTGGACATCACCAGATGGTCAAATCCGTAATGAAATTGATTATACTCTCTGCAGCCAAATATGGAGAAGCTCTATACAGTCAGCAAAAATATGACCAGGAGCTGACTGTGGCTCAGATCATGAACTCTTTATTGTAAAACTGAGATATAAATTGAAGAAAGTAGGTAAAACGACTTGGCTATTCAGGTATGACCTAAATCAAATCCCTTACAGTAGAGGTGACAAATAGATTTAAGGGATTAGAACTGATAAATGGAGTGCCTGAAGAACTATGGACGGAAGTTGGTAACACTGTACAGGGAGCAGGGGCTACTGGCTGTTTAACATGCTGTGACATAGAAGAAAGCCCTCTGAACAAAGAATTACCCAAACTGAAGTATCAGTAATGCTGAGATTGAGAGACTTCCTTAAGGAAAGCCAGCCTGGGCTACAACACTGAGTGCAGATGGAGTCAGCTGCTGGGCTGCTGGGCAGACTGATCCAACTTGGAGACCTACACATGGAGTAGATTTGTTTTAAATGTGGATATTTTGGCAGCTTCTGAAATGGCTGACTTCATATCTCTCACTAAGGAGGATCTCAAAAGACAAAGTCTGGAAGGCTATCATGAAGAAAACAAATGAATGAGGCTGAAAGCAAAGAGAAAGAGGAAGGAGAGAGCATACTGTGATCCAGCCAAGCGTATTAGCACCACAAAATACGAAAAAAGGTGGGGAGCCAAGTATTACACTTTCAAAAACAGCTGCCCTTGTTTGAAAAGAGTGCAGAATGAGAAAGAAAAATGAAACGCCAGAGGCATTTGTTACTGAATAGGGACGAAGGTGGCACAGATGAATGTCCTCCATACCAGTGAAACAGCATAATTCACTCAAGGCCTAGAGATTTAAAAATCAAGGAAAGGCAAGCTTTGGGGGAAGAGCTCACAGCAAAAAAGATAAGCTTCCCATCTGAGTGTGCAAACTGCGGCTGCCTCCACAAGAGTTCCTGTGAGAATCTGCTGAAGATAAGTGCCCTCCGGAGATAAACGTGAAGCAAAGAAGGTGTATCATTCAAGGATAAGTCTACCGCAGGGGTTCTCAAGCTCAGTATCCATTAGAGTTGCCACGAGAGATAATGATAACCCAGATTTCTGCATCTCACTCCTGAGGTTCTGATATAATAGATATGAGTGGTGCTTGAACATCTGTGTTTCTAGTATACTGGCAGATAACACATGGATCCCACACATATAAAACCACCAGTGTACAGAATTCCAGTGTAGGAAGTGAAGACAGTACACGCTGCCTTCTTGGGATCCTGAAACAGATGGATAAATGCAAAAAGTAGATCAAGGCACATGAGACAGTTGCCTTTCCCTTTTGAGCACCCTGCTTTAAGCAGAGGATGCTGAGTCATTGGGAAGGTCCCAGCCAGGATTCAGCCCTGGGAGAGGGGCAAAATGTGGGGCTCAAACCTGGGAGGGAAATGAAAAGAAAGAAAATACGCAGCATAGAAAAGGAGCCACAAGAAGATCTGGAGATGAGGGCCATCACTGCAATTTCTTTATTTTGCAAGTGTCTCAGTGCCAGTCTGTGAGGGAGGAAACGGGATACATGAACTGATTTCCCTCTCTCTCCTTGCCTCGAAGGATACGGGGAGAACAGGTTCACAATGGACTTTTCCATGTGTATGGGCACAAAATTTCTGGGTTCAATTGCTTTTGCTCCAGGTTACAGATCCTAAATGGATTATGGATTCTAAATTGTTTTGAAACTGAAACCAAGAACATTCTCTTTTCCTTCCTAAAACTTTAAAGTTAACAAGTCTCCCTGGATAACATTTAGCATTCTGTTGTGATCCATAGCTGATAACTACAGTATGGATTAGAACTTATGTTCCATCTGTCTCTTCATTCTCTGTGCATAATTGCTATACACAAGGAGGAGAACTGAGCACTCAGATTCAGGCACCAAACTCCATCCCATGCTTCTCCAATCCAGTGAGAGAAAATCCAACTAAACTATGGCACACATATGTACTAAAGGACTCTCATGTAACTATTAAAAAAAACCCAAAACTTTATTAGGAGGTATAATTATGAAAGGCATAATTGAGGAAATGGTTACGATAGAGTGGGAAGTGAAATTAAAATAAAAAATTGAATGTTAAAAGTCACATGAACAGTACAAAAAGAAAGAGATATGACACTGAAAGCTGAACTTCCCAGCTGACTTGGTGTCCAAAATGCTACTGGAGGAGAGAGAAATAGCTTCAAAAGGAATGAAGAGGCTGAGCCAAAGCAGAAACAATGCCCAGCTGTTGATGTGTCTGATGGTGAAAGTGAAGTCTGGTGCTCTAAAGAACAACATTGCATAGGAACCGGGAATGTTAAGTCCATGAATCAAGGTAAACTGGAAGTGATCAAACAGGAGATGGCAAGTGTGAACATCGACATTTTAGGAATCAGTGAACTAAAATGGGTGAGAAAGCTCAAATTTAATTCAGATGACCAATATATCTACCGTGGACAAGAATCCCTGAGAAGAAACGGAACAGCCCTCATAGTCAACAAAAGAGTCTGAAATGCGGTACTTGGGTGAAATCTCAAAAATGACATAATGATCTCTGTTCATTTCCAAGACAAACCATTCAACAGAGTAATCCATCTATGCCCAACCAGTAATGCTGAAGAAGCTGAAGTGGAATGGTTCCGTGAAGACCTACAACACCTTCTAGAACTAATACCAAAAATGATGTCCTTTTCATCATAGGGGATTGGGATGCAAAAGTAGGAACTCAAGAGATACCTTGAGTAACAGGCAAGTTTGGCTGTGGAGGACAAAGTGAAGCAGGGCAAAGGCTTACGGAGTTTTGCAAAAGAATGCGCTGATCATAGCAAACACCCTCATCCAAAACACAAAAGATGACTCTACACGTGGACATCACCAGATGATCGATACCAAAATCAGACTGACTATACTCTTTGCAGTTAAAGATGGAGAAGGTTTATACAGTTAGAAAAAACAAGACTAGAAGTTGACTGTGGTGCAGATCATGAACTCCTTATTGTAAAATCGAGATTTAAATTGAAGAAAGTAGGGAAAACCACTAGCTCATTCAGGTATGACCTAAATAAAATCCCTTATGATTATACAGTGGACGTGACAGATTCAAGGGGTTAGATCTGATAGACAGAGTGCCTGAGGAACTGTGGAGGGAGGTTCATAACACTGTATAAGAGGTGGTGAATAAAACCATTCCTAAGAAAAAGAAATTCAAGAAAGCAAAACGTTGGTCTGAAGAGACCTTACAAACAGCCGAGAAGAGAAGAGAAGTGAAAGGTAAAGGAGAAGAGGAAAGATACACCCATCTGAATGCAGAGCTCCAAAGAACAGCAAGGAGAGATAAGCAAGCTTCCTAAGTGAACAATGCAAAGAAATAGAGGAAAACAATATAATGGGAAGCACTAGAGAGCTCTTCAAGAAAATTAGAGCTACCAAGGGAACATTTCATGCAAAGACAAGCACAATAAAGGACAGAAATGGTGTGGACGTAACAGCAGCAGAAGCTATATTAAGAAGAGGTGGCAGAATGCATAGAAGAACTTCACCAAAAAAAGATCTTAATGACCTGGATAACCAAGATGGTGTGATTACTCACCTAGAACCAAACATCCTGGAGTGAGAAGCAAGTAGGCCTTAGGAGCATTGCTACAAACAAAGCTAGTTGATGGAATTCCAGCTGAAGTATTTCAAATCCTAAAGGATGGTGTTGTGAAAGTACTGAACTCAATATGCCAGCAAACATGGAAAATTCAGCAATGGCCACAGGACTGGAAAAGATCAGTTTTTATTCCAATCCCAAAGAAAGGTAATGCCAAAGAATATTCAAAGTACTGTACACTTGGGTTTATCTCACATGTTACCAAGGTAGTCAAGGCTGTATATTGTCACCCTGCTTATTTAACTTATATGCATAATGTGTCATGTGAAATCCAGGTTGGATGAAGCTCAGGCTGGAATCAAGATTGCCTGGAGAAATAACAACTTCTGGGATGCAGATGACAAAACCCTCATGGCATAAAGTGAAGGGGAACTAAAGAGCCTCTTGATGAAGGTGAAAGAAGAGAGTGAAAAAGCTGGCTTAAAACTCAACATTCAAAAAACAAAGATCATGGCATCCAGTCCCATCACATCATTGCAAATACATGGGAAACAATGGAAATGATGGTGACAGACTTCATTTTTCTTGGCTCTAATATCACTGGGGATGGTAACTTCAGCCATGAAATTAAAAGACACTTACTCTTTGGAGGAAAAGCTATGACAAATCTATACAGCATATTAAAGAGCAGAGATATCACTTTTCTGACAATGTTCCCTATAGTCAAAGCTATGGTTTTCCCAGTAGTTTTGTATGGATGTGAGAGTTGGACCATAAAGAAGGCTGAGTGCCGAAGAATTGATGCTTTCGAACTGTGATGTTGGAGAGGACTCTTGAGGTCCTCTCTTTGATTGGCAAGGCTATCAAACCATTCAATCCTAAAGGAAATCAGTCCTGAATATTCATCGGAAGAGCTGATGGTGAAGCTGAAGCTCCAATAGTTTGACCTCCTGATGTGAACAGCCCACTCTTTGGGAAAGGCCCTGATGCTGGGAAAGTTTGAGGGCAGGAGTAAGGGGAAGCAGAAGATGAGATGATTGGATGGCATCATCGACTCAACAGTTATGAGTTTGAGCAAACTCTGGGAGATAGCAAAGGACAGTGAAGCCTGCCATGCTGCAACCCATGGGTGTCAAAGAGTCAAACTCTACTGAGCAACTGAACAAAAACACCAATATCACAGTTATATAAAAACATAAAAACAAATAAAATACTCTGCACAGATCAAACTATATACGGAAATACAGCACAAGTGCATACTGGAGTTATTCTCAAATGCGGGGGATTTTCTCTTTCATTATTAAATTAAATGTCATATATAATAGGAATAATAAACTTTATCAATTTTAAGTATTTTAATGCAAGAGCTAGCACTGGAAAATCTGAAGACACTTATTTCTAGAACACAGGTGAGACAAAGTAAATAAATATCAAAATTGTAAGAAAGACGTTGGTAGAGATGTGCGTTGAGGTCGGTGAGAGACTTGGAACTGAGGGAAGATTTACAATGGGGAGAGAAAGATTCTCTCTCCAATAGGAAGGCATTCTTAATATTTCAGATCTCGCATAAAGTTGATGTGCACTAATAGAAAAGATACAAAGCAATCCTGGGCTGATACTGCTAACCAACTGCAGAAGTATGAAGAAAAGTTTTAACACTCTGGGGATATAATGAAAATCAACAAAATTGGTTTAATGAATTCCACATGGGAAAACAGAATGAACTGGCTATGAAAAAGATTGAAAAATCGCTCTTTGAAATGATGGCTACACTATCACTTTCCATTATAAATGAGGAATATAAACACATTGTCAAAAATATACATTTAAAAATGAGTTTGAGCAAAAATATTTTAGTTTTCTGTCAGCTGACTAGAATAAGTTTAGATTTTAATTTAAGCATCAAGAGAAATGATCTAATGGTTTATGAGCAGCTTTGCAGAGACTAGAAGTGATAAAAATTGCAAACAGATGATATGTAAATAAATATTTGCATCAACTGGCATAAATATTTAGAAATGCTGACAACTTCCAATTATCTTGTTTTAATTGGTTCACATAGAAACTAATTTTGACAATTGCCCTTGGTCAATTAACACTTTAGTAACTCAGCTAAGGTCTTTGATTTTAAGAGTACTTTTGGGGACAAGTCTCCCTTTGTATGTTGGAGAAATAAACTCTTCGTTCAGTCATGAAAAGGCAGTGGTTTGTGAGCCACCTTCTACAGCCAAGGAAGTCTTAGTCAAAGAGAGTGGAGCCAGAAAGATTGTAATATTAAATTGTCAAAACCAGTGATGCTGGGATTGTGGGTAGGGAGGAGAGAAAGGGACAAAGCTCATGGGAAGTGTTGGACATTGGCTTTTAAATGTCTATGTCATAACAGCTGTTGCCAATAAGTTATATGTAATCACAAACTGTGTCCAACTTTCTGAAGAGACACGATTTAGGTATCATTTCAGAGAAAAATCAGGCATTAGTATGAAAGTTCACCCATTCCTCCCCCCCTTTTCTCTCTCAATTTATATCTCACTACCAAATTTCTTGGCTAGCTACACACATTTGTTTTTTAAAAAATAGATATCCTGAGGGAGAAGGTTTAAGATAGAAGCATAAGAAGATCCTGCACTCACCATCTCCCAGAGACACAACATATCTACAACTACACCTGGAATAATTCCCTTAGAAATGAACCTAAAAACTGGATGAACAAAGTCTCCACAACAGAAAGAAAAAAGATAGTAAGCAGGATAGAAGAGGTAAAGATATAGTCTCACCAACAAACCCTAGCCATGGTGATCCCTACTAGGGAGGGTCACAGAGGGATCTTTTTTCCTGAGGAGCAAGAGATCCAAGCTTCATTCATACTATCCATACAGGAGAGACAAGCTCCCTAAACACATTTGAAAAGAAAAGTAATGAGGAATATGTCTAGGAACTGTAGGACCTGAGGAAAGGAAAACCTTCTCTGAAAGAGTTCACACATATACTTACTTGACCAGAAAACCAGCACACTAAACACCATAATAAAAAGCCTATGGACCATAGATGAAAGGGACACACTTACTAACCTGAAAGTATCTGTTATCAAGGAAGTAGCCAACCGGTACTTCCTCTGGGTACTGAGACAATGGTAGTTACCATTTTTGCAATCTGAGACCTCTTTGCTAATAATAGTGCTGAGAGATGCCATTCTAAAATTCACCCTCTAGCCTATTAGTTCAGAGCAGGCAATGGCACCCCACTCCAGTACTCTTGCCTGGAAAATCCCATGGATGGAGGAGCCTGGTAGGCTGCAGTCCATGGGGTCGCAAAGAATTGGACATGACTGGGTGACTTCACTTTCATGCATTGGAGAAGGAAATGGCAACCCACTCCAGTGTTCTTGCTTGGAGAATCCCAGGGATGGGGGAGCCTGGTGGGCTGCTGTCTATGGGGTCACACAGAGTCTGACATGACTGAGCAACTTCACTTTCACTTTTCACTTTCATGCATTGGAGAAGGAAATGGCAATCAACTCCAGTGTTCTTTCCTGGAGAATCCCAGGGAGGGGGGAGCCTGGTGGGCTGCTGTCTATGGGATCACACAGGGTTGGACACGACTGAAGCGACTTAGCAGTAGCAGCAGCAGCAGCAGCCTATTAGTTACAGTGGGCACGCCTAAGGGCGATGAGTGGACATCCCTGCACCTTAGCTGGGTTGCACATTCAGCTGAGTTATAGCATCACACACCTGAGTGTACAGCAATTGCAGGCAGGCCTCAAAGCTGGGCTGGGGGTTTGTCCTGCTTGCAAGCATCCTATGGCAGCTATGGCCAGGTTCTGTAAACAGTCCTTCTACACTGAAGATGCAACGATAGCCCTGCCACAACAGGGAACACATCCAGCCCAGACAGGGAACACATACGGCTTTGATGGCCAGGTCAGATTTCACCCCTGAGCTCCATAAGACATCTCCGAAATAAGTCTACTCTTGGAAAGCTGAGAAGATAGCTGATTTACCTAATAAACTGAAGCAGATGCAGAGAACTAGGCAAAATGAGGAGACAAGGGAATATAAACCAATTGAAAGAATAAGACAAAAACCTCAGAGAAATAACCAAGTGAAACAGAAGTAAGCAATCTATTTAACAAAGAATTCAAAGCAATGGTCATAAAGACGCTCACTGAGCATGGGAGAAGAATGGCTGGACACAGCAAGAAGTCTGACAAAGTGATAGAAAATAAAAGAAAGTACCACACAAAAGTCAAAACTGAACTGATAAATACACTAGAGGGGTTCAACAGCAGCCTGGATGAGGTAGAAGAATGAACTAGTGAACTGGAAAACAGAACAGCACAATGAAGCTAGAATTTTCAAAAGTAAAGATATCATAAGGGATCTCTAGGACAATATCAAACAGAATAACATTTGCATTAAAGGGGGGTCCCAGAAAGCAAAGAGAAAAGGTCAGAAAAATTATTTGAAGAAATAGTGATTGAAACGGTTTCAATTTGGAGAAGGGTAACAGAGATCCTAAAGGAGACCAGTCCTGGGTGTTCATTGGAAGGACTGATGCTGAGACTGAAACTCCAATACTTTGGCCACCTCATGTGAAGAGCTGACTCATTGGAAAAGACCCTGATGCTGGGAGGGATTGGAAGCAGGAGGAGAAGGGGATGACAGAGGATGAGATGGCTGGATGGCATCACTGACTCAATGCACTTGAGTTTAGGTGATCTCCGGGAGTTGGTGATGGACAGGGAGGCCTGGTGTGCTGCAATTCATGGGGTTGCAAAGGGTTGGACACAACTGAGTGACTGAATTGAAATGAACTGAACAGAGATCCAAGTCTGGGGAGCTTGGAGAGTTTCAAATAATACAAACCCAAGTAGACATACTCAAAGACATTATAATTAGAATGTTGAAAATTAAGGAAGAAGAGAGAATTCTAACACTATCAAGAGAAAAATAGCCTCTCATAAGACTATCAGCAAATTTTTCAGCAGAAATTTACGGCAAGAGGGATTGGCATGGCATATTCAAAGTGCTGAAAGGAAAATATTTACAAGAATACTCTGCCCAGTTAGGTTATCACTCAGAATTAAAGGAAAGATCAAGAATTTTCCAGACTAGCAAAGGCTGAAAAAGTTCATCACTTACTAAACTGACTCTATAAGAAGTGTGAAAGCACCTTTTATAAGCTAAACAGAAATGGAACTAACTAAGAAGAAAACATATGGGCATCCCAGGTGGTGCCAGTGGTAAAGAACTTGCCTGCCAGTGCAGAAGACTTAAGAGACAATGATTCGACCCCTGGGTCAGCAAGACCCCCTGGAGAAGGGAATGGCAGCCCACTCCAGTGTTCTTGCCTGGAAAATCCCATGGACAGAGGAGCCTGGCGGGCTACAGTCCATGAGGTCACAAAGAGCTGGACACGATTAAAGAGACTCAGCATGCAGTAAGAAAACATATGGGCTTCCCTGGGAGCTCAGATGGTAAAGAATCTGCCTGCAATGCAGGATACCTGGGTTTGATCCCTGGGTAAGGAAGATCCTGGGAGAAGGGAATGGATAACCCACTCCAGTATTCTTGCCTGGAGAATTCCATGGACAGAGGAGCCTGACAAGCTACTATCCATGGGACTGCAAAGAGTCAGACATGTCTGAATGAGTAACAATTTCAATTTCACTTTAAAAAAAACATATAAAATTAAAATTTTCACTGGGGAAAGTAAACATATAATAAAGGCAGTGGATCAATCACTTATAAAGCAAGCATAAATGTTAAAAGACAAAGGCAGCAAAATTAACTAAAATTACTAAATTTTAACTAAAATACTAGTTAAGGGATGCATAAAATAAAAAGAGTGGCATTGTAACATGCATGATATCATAAGTGAAACGAATTGCCAGTCTAGGTTCGATGCAGGATGCAGGATGCTTGGGACTGATGCACGGGGATGATCCAGAGAGATAGTGTGGGGTGGGAGTAGGGAGGAGGGGTTGGGATTGGGAGCTCATATACACTCCTGGCTGATTCATGTCAATGTATAGCAAAACGAATACAGTATTGTAAAGCAAAACAAACTAAAAAATAAAAATAAATTAAAAAATANCCAATAATGAAATCCTACATCAGCACTACTCTAATAACTTTTAACTCTTTGAAGGGCTCTATGTTTTAGGATTTCCATGCCTCTCACAGTTGGTGAAAGTCATGAAATAGTAAAACAGACAGATTCTGGTTTTGGGGTAGATGCTCAAGAAAGCCTATGGAGCCCCTTGTGTTCTGAAGCCTTGTTTAACAGTTCTCTTCCACATGACCTTGTCATGGGTGGGATCTCCCGTGGTGGCTCCCAGCAATCATACAACATGCTCAACTGGGATTTATCCTAGGGATGAAAGGATGGCTCAACATGAAACATCTCACTAAGAAAATGGGCTTTTTCCCCCCAGGAGCCGTGCTGGCTCTGCAGCTCTGTGGCAAGCCGCAGAGTCAGGGTTCTGTTCCGTAGGATGGGGTTTGCTAAATTTGTCAAGAACAAGGCCTACTTCAAGAGGTACCAAGGGAAATTCAGAAGAAAAGCGAGAGGGCAAAACTGACTACTATGCTCGGAAATGATTGGCAATCCAAGATAAAAATAAGTTCAACACACCTAAACGCAGAATGATTGTTCATGTAACAAACAGAGATATCATTTGTCAGATTGCTTATGCCCGTATAGAAGGAGATATGATAGTTTGTGCGGCTTATGCTCACGAACTCCCAAAATATGGTGTGAAGGTTGGCCTAACAAATTATGCTGCTGCATATTGTATTGGCCTGCTGCTGGCCCGCAGGCTTCTTCTTTTTTTTTTTCTTCCCCCGCAGGCTTCTTAATAGATTTGGTGTGGACAAAATTTATGAAGGCCAAGTCGAGGTGGCTGGCGATGAATACAATGTGGAAAGCCTTGATGGTCAACCTGGTGCCTTCACCTGTTACTTGGATGCAGGACTTGCCAGAACTACTACTGGGAATAAAGTTTCTGGGGCCCTAAAGGGAGCTGTCGGTGGAGGCTTGTCTATCCCTCACAGTACCAAACGGTTCCCCGGTTATGATTCAGAAAGCAAAGAATTCAGTGCTGAGGCATACCGAAAGCACATTCATGGGGCCAAACATTGCAGATCACACGCGTTAGCTGATTGAAGAAGATGAAGATGTGTACAAGAAACAGTTCCCTCAGTACATAAAGAACAACGTAACTCCAGACACGATGGAGGAGATGTATAAGAAAGCTCATGTTGCAATATGAGAGAATCCAGTGTGTGAGAAGAAGCCTAAGAAAGAAGTTAAAAAGGAGAGGTGGAACCGTCCCAAAATGTCACTTGCCCAGAAGAAAGATCGGGTAGCCCAGAAGAAGGCAAGCTTCCTTAGAGCTCAGGAACGAGCTGCTGAGAGTTAAATCAAACCACAATTTTCTATCAAGAGTTTTCAGATAAGACAATAATAAACTTATTGAACAAGCAAAAAAAAAAAATGGATGCAGAGAAAGCATTTGGCAAAAGTCAATATACATTTATAATAGCAAAACAAAACTCTCAACAAAGTTGGCATAGAAGGAACATACCTCAATCCATATATGACAAACCCATAGCTAACATCATACTCAATGGTGAAGAACTGAAGGCTTTTCCTCTAAGACTAGGGAAAGGAAAAGGTACACTCTCACAGCTTTTGTTCAACATAGTTTTGAAAGACCCAAACAGAGCAATTAAGGAAGAAAAAAATAATATGTATCCAAATACTGTGTGGATCACAATAAACTGTGGGGAATTCTGAAAGAGATGGGAATACCAGACCACCTGACCTGCCTCTTGAGAAACCTGTATGCAAGTCAGGAAGCAACAGTTAGAACTGGACATGGAACAATAGACTGGTTCCATATCGGGAAAGGAGTACATCAAGGCTGTATATTGTCACCCTGCTTATTTAATTTATGTGAAGAGTACATCACGAGAAATGCTGGGCTGGATGAAGCACAAGCTGGAATCAAGATTGCCTGGAGAAATATCAATAACCTCAGATATGCAGATGACACCACCTTTGAGGCAGAAAGTGAAGAGGAACTAAAGAGCCTCTTGATGAAAGTGAAAGTGGAGAGTGAAAAAGTTGGCTTCAAGCTCAACATTCAGAAAACGAAGATCATGGCATCTGTTCCCATCACTTCATGGCAAACTAATGGGGAAACAATGGAAAAAGTGACAGACTTTTATTTTCTTGGGCTCTAAAATCACTACAGATGGTGACTGCAGCCATGAAATTAAAAGATGCTTGCTCCTTGGAAGAAAAGTTATAACCAATCTTGTAGCATATTCAAAAGCAGAGATATTACTTTCCCAGCAAAGTTCCATCTAGTCAAAGCTACGGCTTTTCCTGTAGTCATGTATTGATATAAGAGTTGGACCATAAAGAAAGCTGAGCACAGAAAAATTGATGCTTTGAATTGTGGTGTTGGAGAAGTCTTTTGAGAGTCCCTTGGACTGCAAGGAGATCAAACCTGTCAATCCTAAAGGAAACCAGTCCTTAATATTCATTGGAAGGACTGATACTCAAGTTGAAGCTCCAATACTTTGGCCACCTGATGTGAAGAACTGATTCATTGGAAAAGACCCTGATGCTGGGGAAGATTGAAGGCAGGAGGAAAAGGGGGAGGACAGAGGATGCAATAACTGGATGAAATCATCGACTCAATGGACATGAATTTGAGCAAGTTCCAGGAGTTGGTGATGGACAGGGAAGCCTGGTGTGCTGCAGTCCATGGGATTGCAGAATCAAACATGACAGAGTGACTGGAAGACTCAACAGCAACAAAAAATTGTTAGAGCTAATATCAATTCAATAAATTCACAGGCTTAAAAAAGGCAATATGCAGAAATTTTTGGAATTTTTATACATTAATAATGAAAGAGAAATTAAGAAAATAACCCATTTACAATTGCATCACGAAGAACAGAATATCTAGGAATAAGTTTAACCAAGGAGGTGAAAGACCTGTACACTGAAAACTCTAAGATACAAGTGAAAGAAAATAAATAAGACACAAATATACGGGCAGATATTCTGCATTCATGAATTGGGGGAGTCAATATTGCTAAAATGTCCACACTGCCCAAAGCAATCTATAGACTGAATGCAATCTGTACGAAATTTCCAATGGCATATTTCACAGAACGATGAGAGAGATATCATATTCCTTGGTTTTAAACTATACTACAAACTATAGTGATGAAAGCTGTATGGTACCAGAACATAAAGAAGCATATAGGTCAATGGAACAGAATTGACAGCCCAGAAATAAGACCACACATATATAGAAAATTAATTTATGACAAAGGAGCGAAGGGCATACAATGGAGAAAGTCTCCTCAGTAAATGGTGCCAGGTGAATCAGGCAGCCACATGCAGGAGAGTGAAATTAGACTGCTGTCTTATACCACACACAAAATTAACTCAAAATAGATTGAAGATTTGAAACCATAAAAATCTAGGGGAACCCATAGGTATTAATCTCACTGATCAGCATTTTGTGTGTGTGTGTGTGGATCTGACTCCAAAGGCAATGGAAAGAAAATAAAAAATAAACAAAGGAGACTACATCAAAAAAAAAAAAAATCTTCTGCATAGCCAAGGAAATCATCATCAAAGTGAAAAAGCAGCCTCCTGAATGGAAAAAGATATTTGCAAATCTTATATCTGATAAGGTGCTAGTATCCAAACTACAGAAAGCACTCAAATAACTCAACAATAAAAAAATGAAACAGCCTGATTAAAAAATAGGCAGAGAATCTGAAGAGACATTTTTCCAAAGAAGACATGCATGTGGCTAACAAACACATGAAAAGATATTCAATATCACTAATTAGTAAAGAAATGTAAATCAAAACCACAATGAGATATCACCTCACATCTGTTAGAATGGCTGTTAATGAAAAGACAAGAAACAAGAAATGCTGGAGAGGATACAGAGGGAAGAGAACCCTCATACACTGTTAATGAGTCTGCATTTTGCTGCAGCCACTATGGGAAACAATATGGAGATTCCTCAAACAATTAAGAATAGAGCTACCATATGACCTAGCTGTTCCGCTTCTGGGTACTTATCCAAAGAGTTCCTGTGCCATCCCACCTGCCTGCATTGCCCACCTCACACAGCAGCACGAGGCTGCAGAGGCACATCCTGGGGCCCAGTGCCCACCTGCACCCGTGGTGTGGCAGGCACGCTGAGGGCTGAGCTCCAAGGGCACTAAAGGCCCTGTGGTCTTGGAGAGAGGGAGGCCAGGAAGGTTTCCAGAGCCTGGGCCCAGCCTAGAAAGGGACTCCTGAGCCAAAACTATGGCAGGGAGCACCGTGCGTTTTATATAATCATTGACACATAGCACCACGGGGAAGACAAAGAAGATCAAGACCCCTGGCTCCCTGGAGCTTACACCTAAGCGGGTGGTGCAGCGGTAAAGAATCCGCCTGCCAGTGCAGGAGATGTGAGAGATGTGGCTTCGATCCCTGGGTTGGGAAGATCCCCTGGAGGAAGGCAACGCAACCCACTCCAGGATTCTTGCCTGAAAAATTCCATGAACAGAGAAGCCTGGCGGGCTATAGTCCATGGCATCTCAAAGAGTCGGATGCTACTGAGCACATATCTAAAGAATACAGGAACACATTCAAAAAAGATACATGTGCCCCTATATTCATTGCAGCATTAATTACAATAGTCAAGATATGGAAACAACCTCAGTTCAGTTCAGTCACTCAGTCATGTCCAACTCTTTGTGACCCCAAGGTGAGGGCTCCCCCCCCCACACTTGACTTGTGGTGGTGATCATTTTGTAGTATATACAGATGTCAAATTACATTGTTACATACTTGAAACTTACACAATTCAAAAATGGTATCACTGGCTAGCTTGTGTCTGTTTTGCACTCGAAACCAATACCTAAATTTATTGTGCCCCATAGTAGTCATTCATGTGCTTTGCCAAAACAGTTTTGGGTCTTACACCTTCTTGGCATGTAGAGAACTGCTTTCTTAGTTCCTTTGTGGGTGAATGAGATCATATGAATAGTTTTAATTGGGAACAAATGTAAAGAGCAGACTGTCACATCCTTGGCAGGTCATTTAATTTCCCAGGCAAGTGCCCCCAAGGATTTTCTTTGCCTTCTGACAGGGCAACCAGAAGTTTCAAGAAGATGGTCATTCCATCAGCCTGGGATCCTAAGTGACTGATGAACAGAGCCCCCAGAGACTGTGATATGCATGTAGGTGACAAAGCCCAATTGAGCCAAGCCCTGTGTCAGCCTCTGAGGGAGATAAAAGTTCATATATGTAAATATATGTATATACATAGATACAATATATACATATATACATACAATGTATTATGTAATATATATATTATTATTGTTGTTAATTAATATGTTACATATAGCATAGATATAATTATATTGTCTTTGTCCTCAAGGGGTGTTCAAATTAGTTGCAATGATAAGATATAAACATTCAGAAGGTATATAACTGGAATTATTTTTAGGTGGAAAATAGTTCAGGCCAACAGTAGGAGAGATGGCACCAGGTTATGGGCCATAAGAAGGAAGGGAAGATTATCTGAGCAGAAATCTGCACTAGGTGGAATTTAAACTTCTGCAGGCTGAAGAATTTATATAATTAGAAAAGCAGGAAATAGCCCTTCAGGTAAGAAAAAGCAGATAAGCAACAGTAAATCAATGAGAAATTAGGAGGTATTAAATAAACCAGTTTCACCGACACCAGGTTTTAAGAAGTATTAAGCTAGCTTGCGAAAGTCAAGCATCATAAGCTCAACGGTTCATTGATTAATTCACAAATATTTATTGGATACCTCCATGAGTTCGTCACACAAAACTGACAAGAAAATCCCTGTCCGTATGGCAAGTGCATTCTAGTGGAATTGAGTACTGGTAGAGTCAGAATTCAGAGGAGCCTGGTGGGCTGCAGTCCATGGTGTCGCTACTAGTCAGACGCGAATGAGCGACTTCACTTTCACTTTTCACTTCCATGCACTGGAGAAGGAAATGGCAACCCACTCCAGTGTTCTTGCCTGGAGAATCCCCATGAACAGAGGAGCCTGGTGGGTTGCCGTCTGTGGGGTCGCACAGAGTCGGACACGACTGAAGCGACTTAGCAGCAGCAGCAGCAGCAGAGTCAGAATTAAATCCAGAGTCTCCTGACTATTCCAGTACTTGTGGCTTTTTCTAGTGACAAAATAAAATGATATATTCACTTATTTTCTGGATTAGAAAAGTTCCCGTTGTGAAAATTTGGAAAAGTGGCTGCCCTTTTCTCTTTTCCCTGGATGGTTTGGCCCTGAGCACAACCACGCACCTGTTTGTTCTTCTATTTAAAATGCAAAGTTTTTACAGCCCATGTGTTCCAGTGATGCTCAGTGAATATCTGATGATCCACTTGCTGTCATTCACTCATTCAAAAAATTCACTTAACAAACATACTTTAAATGCCTAAGATATTCCAGCCACTACTAGGTTCTGGCGATATTAAATATATGTGAACATACTATTTTAGCAAAATATTAAAGAAATGGTAATAGATATATGTACATATATGTGTAGAACTTTGGGATCACAGAGGTGAACTTGGCTTAGTGGGCCTAACAATTAGAAATGGCACTGTGCTTGCCAGATTTACCAAGTAAAAACAGAGGTGACCAGTTAAATCATAAGTGTGTTCCAAATATTACATTGGACGTGATTATACCAAAACATATTTTTTGTGTATTTGAAATTCAAATTTAAGTGGGAGTCCTGTGTTTTATTTGGCCACCTTAGCTGGCATAATTGGACGGAGTAGTAGATGAAGTTCCAGGGGTCAGTGTGGAAGATTTACCAAGACACCAAGAGATGTTGGAACTCATTAAGGAGAGTCTAGCAAGAAATGCTAGGAAGAGTGAGGATGTTCAGGAGTCGGGGTGGGGAGAGAGGTGCTTTGAAGCTGGGGGATCAAAACTGTGTTTGTGATTTCACATTGTTCTGGAAGTTGAAGCCAATATAATGAGAACCAGAACAGAAATGAGGAGGATGACCTTTGCCTATTGGAAAAGGGAGAAAAAAAAAAAGTCACTATTTTTGGAAAATATCTTCTTTAAAAACCTGTGAGAATCAGCCGAGACAAATATTGGAATAGATGAGGGTTCAGTAAGGTCATTACATACGAAATAAATATTAAAAAATCAGTAGCTTTCTTTTGTAGGAGCAATAGTCAGCTAGAAAATATAATGAAAAAAAAGATCGCATTTGGTATACCTTCAAAAACATAAAGCAACTAAAAATAAACCACAAAACTATGAAATGTGCTGAACTTATATAAAAAAAACAAGTTTAACACCTTCAGAGACGTGGAAGATGGAGAGTCATGGCATCTTTCTAGTCAACAAGACTGAAGACTGTAAAGGTGTCAATTTTCTTATAGTTTATTTTTTGGACTAATGAAAGTGTAACCAAGATGTTTGTAGGAAGCACGAGGAACATCAACAGCCAGGGGGAGTTTGATGTGTGACACAGGGCCCCCAAAGCTAGTGCTCTGTGACAACCTGGAGTGATGGGAGGGGGAGGTGAGGGGGAGGGGGCGGCGAGGGGGAGGGGGCTCAGGCATGTCTACGGCTGCTTCATGCTGCTGTGTGTGGCAGAAACCATCACACCATTGGAAAGTAATCATTCTCCAATTAAAATGAAAAAAAAAAAAAGATTCCAACATTTACGTGTAAGAACAAAGTCATAAAAACAGCTAGAGAAATTTCAGAGAAAGTACTAGTGAAGGCGTAATTAAACCGAAAACATTCCAAGAGCTCCATTCCTTCCATCACAGTTGCATTTGGGAATGAATGAACAGAGAAGGCAACAGGTTGGAGCTGAGAACCCAGGAACCCCCCGGGGTCTGGAACGGTAACTTACAAGTGCCCAGAGAGTTGTGCTGTTCAGTCGCTAAGTCATGTCTGGCTCTTTTGCAACCCTGTGGACTGTAGTCTGCCAAGCTCCTCTGTCCAAGAGATATCCCAGGCAAGGATTCAGGAGTGGGTCGTCATTTTGTTCCCCCGAGGATCTTCCTAACTCAGGGATCAAACCTGCGTCTGCTGCATTGCACCAAATTCTTTACTGCTGAGTCACCAAGGAAGCCCAAAGAGTTGTGTGTCTATCTGGAAAAAAATTTTTGTCTTTCATCTCATAGGAAACATTCCAGATGCATTAAAATTTTAAATGTGAAAAGTAAACCAAACAAAAGAACAACAGAGCAGATATATATCTGATCTTCGGACTTAAATTATTTTCTGGATGGCTTAAGGAGCTTTGAGTAATGTAAATCCAGCCGATCAGAAGACTCCAAGGGTTTTTGGGAGATTTATTCTTTGCAGAGAGTTTGCTGACTTGTAGAGGAAGGCTTGCCTGAAGACTAGGCAGAAGACCACTGGGGTGATCCTGGCCAGAGACGTCAGGAGTCTAGCTAAAGCCTGGCAGTAGGGAGAGAAAGCTGAAGATGGGTATGGAAACGAACAGCAGCCTCCCTAGGAATTTGCCGTGTGCACTGTCTAGACGCAAAGGAGTATGCTCGGGATCTATCTGTCAGATGGTTTGTAAAGGGTAGCTTTTAAAGTAAAATCTATTTTTATTATTCCCACATACAAGTGAAGTGAAGTGAAGTCACTCAGTCGTGTCCGACTCTTTGCGACCCCGTGGACACCAGGCTCCTCCATCCATGGGATTTTCTAGGCAAGAGTACGGGAGTGGGTTGCCAGTTCCTTCTCCACATACAAGACCTCCCCACAATTCAGCTCTTTTAAATTCCATGCCTGGCATAATCAAATTCAGTGTTTCCCACTTTCTATGTTTTCCTTTCTCAGTCTCTGGAAATACGATCTAACTAAGCCTCACTGTAATCGATTAAATATTGTACAGTACGTGTGGACACAGATATGCCTGTGTTTTTATAAATGTACAGGAGAGGAGGACAGGAGAGGTGCAGAACAAGGTGGCTTGTTCATGCGTTTTAATATCGACAGACCGGACGAAGCAGTGTGATCTGTCTTAAAACGAAACCTAATATTCAAAACTGAGATCGCCGTCTCTACGTGTTTAAATCATTTTCCTGGGAGACAAATCTTCTTTCGTTTGAACAAACACATGCACGTGTTTTTTATGGACTCCTGGGAAATACTCAGCAGTCGGTTTGTACCAGTGAGGCAAGAGCGGCTGGCCAATGGTTTGAGTGTCTTCTCACCAACACAGTTTCAGTCAAGCTGCCCTCTGACCCACTTGCAGTATCATTGAGGGGTCAGGTTAGAAAGCAAGATTTGTGTGATACAACGCACATGGCTTTGCTTGTTGGCCACAGCTTCTTCCCAAATTATTTCCTATCCAGTTAGCCACCAGAGCAGCCATGGTGGCTAACGTGAAAATGGGCGCCGGGGGTGTACATTTCAGATCTGAAAGGCACTGGATGCAGTCTCACTGGGTCTGGCTTTGGTTCAGTTTTAACGGCCCATTCTTTGTTCCTTGACTGAGCACGTGGAGGAAATCATCTTTCCACTGACAGCTTCCCTAAATGGAGTCCTGATCACAAATTTTGGATGTCCTATTCACTACCATCTTTTACATTAAGGATCTGCTTCTATTTCAATAAAAGGCATTGTTAAAGTATCGAGGGGGGAACTAATTAAAATCTGATGTGATGTACCACAAAGTATTTGTAGGCAGTGCCCGAGCATTCTTGTTTCTTCCGCTTTCTTAAGATAAGCCTGAGAACATCCATCATTACAGACGCACTGTCATTGAATGGGAGCAGAAAGGCTGTGGGCACTCACGCAGCACAGAGAATGATGTGCCGAGTGAGTCTTTCTCTCTGACTCTGGCTGCTGTCACAAACCCTATCTTCTACTGATGGGAAGAAGGAAATAGAATTTTTTTTTTTTTGGTTTGAATGTAGAAGCATCTGCTTTCTTCTGGGTTTTCATAGAGAACCAGTTGTTTCAGTAAAGATATTTGACAGGTGGCAAAATGTTGTCGATAATGACACAATAGAATGAGGAAGCTAGAGATAGAAGCCCAGAAATAGGAGGCAGGAGGAACTGAGTTTTCTCTGGCACCGTGAAGATATAAATTAAATCCTCTACAATACACTCACCCCGCAAACATTTATCAAGGGCTTATCTGCGAGCACTGGGTAAATCCTTGAATATACAGAGATGAACTAGACATAGTGTTCAAGAGTACAGAAGGAGAAAATCATGATTTCTGGATTACAAGTCAGTTTTCAACAAAGTGTTAGGTATTGTATTTGTGTTGTGTGCAAAGGGCAGGGGGGTCAAAAAGAAGGCCCCAGGAAGATGCTAATCTAAATGGGAGACTTTGAAGGCCAAAGGAACACTGACACCTTCAGGGTAAGCTGTTGAAATATGCTTTTAAATGTTTTCCTTATTCAAAAAGAGAGGCTAAGAGATGCAACTCACATGCCTGCTTCTAAGTGTATAAACTGACTTCTGTCTGCCTCTTCTCTCATTATGAAATCCCTTTAGCTGTTTGCATAACAGACAACAGAGATGGATGGTGGGGAAGAGGGGTAGGAGGGCTGGTTTATACTGTTGAGCCTTGTCATTCCATTTATGAATAGAGAGCAGAAAGTACAAATTCAGTCTCGACTTTTGTTAATCCAAGCTGTGGCTGGCTCAATAATGACTCCCCGAAAATGTCCAGGAGCCGACCCTGGAGCATATATGACTATACTACCTTACATGGGAAAAGGGGCTTTGCAAATGTGATTAAATATCTTGAGATGGCAAGATTGTGGTGGATGTGCAGGGGGACCGAACCTAATCACAAGAGTCCTTATGGGAAGGAGGCAGGAGAATATAGTAGGAGGTGTGATAAAAGAAGCAAGAGATTGGAGTGATGTAAGGAAGGGGCCACAAGCCAAGGAATGCAAATACCTTTAGAGGCTGAAATGCAGCCCTGCTGATACTTTGATGTCAGACCTCCACCCTCCAGAATGATAAGAGAATAACGTTGGGATGATTTTTGACAGCTGCAATAGGAAACTAATGTACCAGGCTACTCATTAATACGGGCAGGGAAAGTGGTCTGCAGGCCACTGAGCTTCAGAAGGCACCAGAACTTACATTAGTTTTGTGTGGTTTTCAATGACACCATTAGGAAGTAGAATGCCGTATATTAGTTCTTCATTTTGTACGTGTGTCTTAATGGGACACACACCTAGCTTGAGTCAGAACTGGACTGCCTAAGACCTTGGTCCTTTGGGTCAGAACCGGACTGCCTAAAGACCTTGGTCCTTTGGGTCACGACCGGACTGCCTAAGACCTTGGTCCTTTGGGTCAGGACCGGACTGCCTAAGACCATGGTCCTTTGGGTCAGGACTGGACTGCCTAAGACCTTGGTCCTGTGCTTTCCCCTATTTCTCTGGTATCTAGGAAACCAGATGATAAGTTCATTTCCCACGTCAAAGATTTTCTTCTACTTAGCATGGCCTTAAGATTTTTGCTCAGATTTATACCTCTGCTCCCGTGGGTCACAGCAGATACAGTGGATGCTCTGAAATCAGAAGACTGTGGGAAGCATGACTGGCTTGACCATGATTTGGTCCAACCACTCACCTTCTCCTGAACTGTAAAATGGATAATAATACACATCGTGCTTGACTCACTGGGTTGTTGAGGATCAAACATGATAATATACGTGAAAGGGCTTTATAAATTCTATAATGCTAGTCAGATGTGAAGAATTATTTTTACATGCTCTAGAAGGCTGGCACAGCCCCATTCCCAGGTGACTAAAAAGCATGTGAGACTTTATTTGCTCCAATAATTTTATTCTTATTAGTACTTGTTCAGTATACTACATGGGTACTCACAATGCACAAAGCATTTATTCTTCTTCTGGCTAAGGTAACTACACCCCTCTCCCTCCAAACTTACCCTTGTAAAAACAAATACGACTCATTAAAAAAAAAAAACACAAAGACAAAAAGGGGGGATGGCTGGTGGCATCATTCATGAACACTGCATGTCATCAAAACCACTCACCTGTCACTCTGCAAACGAGCTGCTTTTGAGAGTGGACAGTTAGTTCTTTTAACCAAATAACTACCTAAACACACAATCTATTGCTTTTTCTTCTTCTTCTTTTTTTTTTTAATTTTAATTTTTAACGTGATTTCCTAACCCTCCACTTCAGGAGGTAAATACAATTCTGGCAGAGTCTTGGTCTAATTTAGTTTATTAGGGTTTTTACTACACATTTTTAAGCACTTGCTGATTTTCAAAAACATATTAAACTGGCCGTGGCCAATCTCGTCGATTGGTACAAGTCCACATTTCCCGAACGACTTAATAGTCTGCACCTTGTGCCAGACAGAGAATGATCTCACCATTCTCTGTCCTACCACCTGAAGGTTGGACATTGTTTTTTAACTCTGTGGTGGGAGGAAGCAGTTTGATTTGCCACAGTGGTCTCCTCCCTAGAACCATCTCCTACAGGTTTTATAGGTTCTACTGTCCTAGAGAGCACATTAAGTTCCCAGAGAACCTCTTTGTAGGCCACTTCTAGGGTCACCAGCCTTGCCACGGCCTGTTCTTGGAAGATGGAGCTCCTAGGAATTTTCCCCAAATTTGATCTTTTGGGCAGGGGGATTGGAAGAGGTATGGAGAGCCTATCATGGAAAAACATTTAAAATTGACACTGATGCATCTGAATCTTGTCCCTTTTCTCTTTCTCCATATCTTTTTTGCAGTTTTTTTTTGGACAATATTTTTAATTTTTATTTATTTTCAAGATATTTTAAAAATGTATTTTTAATTGGAGGATAACTGCTTTACAGTGTTGTGTTTCTGCCATATAAAAATGAGAATTACTGCCTCCGCCTGCCCCCGCCCCCATCCTACCCCTCTAGGTCTTCCACTAGCTAAGCTTCCCTGTACTACGTAGCAACTTTATCTGTTTTACATATGATGACGTATATGTACCAGTGCTACCCTCTCACCTTCCCCTCCCCCCCACTGTGTCTCCATATCTTTCTCAATTGCCAATGACAAATCCAGCAAACGTTTACACACAGCAAATAAATACATGGCTAAATGTTTGAGCATTTCCGCTGCAGGGCTCCTGCGCTGAAAGCAGAGTTGAATTCACGATCTAGTAGGGGGAAGTCACATCAATGTATATGTCCCTAATCCCTAGGGTTAGTTTCAGTGCCAAGGAGACATAGTTCACTACACGGTCAGAGACGCAGGACAGCAAAGATGGTTGATTGCTCAGGAGGACAAAGTCACTAGGAAACTCTGCTATACAAGCACTATGTCTGAGATTCATGTTGCAGATCTTTGGGGATGGTTATTACTTCATTTGTATCTGTTAAGCCCCTGCTCAGCCCAGAGAACGACTGTTTACCTGCTGTCCTGAAGCAGCACAGCACTTCGGTATTCTGGAGCCACAGTGAAGGGCTGGGCGGTTCTGGTCTAAGCTCTGCTCCAAGGAGTGGACTCGCCTGGAGTCCACTTCACTGCTAAGGAGTCACTTCACTGCTAAAAGAACACAAGGTCTTCCAGCTTCTCGGGGCTGATCTCAGCATCAAACGAGATCATAGCTGCTTTCTATGAAACTTCTAAATATGAGAACTTGTAAAATAACTCCAAAGCACAAAGGAATATTTGTGTCTGTCACCTAAGGAGCTATAGCTGGAAGTATAATGGAGTGGTTGTGAATACCAAAATCGAAGTGACGGTTTATGTTCTCATGTAGTATCTGTGTAGGCATATAAACATATATTGTGGCATGGATACATAAATACATGTGTCATATACATACATACATATGTACAAGTATGTGTGACATGAAGCGAAAGTGTTAGTCGCTCAGTCGTGTCTGACCCTTTGCATCCCCGCTGATTGTAGTCCACCAGGCTCCTCTGTCTATGGGCTTCTCCAGGCAAGAATACTAGCGTGGGTTGCCATTCCCTTCGCCAGGGGATCTTCCCAACTCGGGGATCGAACCTGGGTCTCCTGCATTGCAAGCAGATTCTTTGCTGTCTGAATCATCCTGTAATCCTGAGATGTGACCTGCACATATATGCTTGTTGGTCGATTCTGAGAAAGCAAGCCATGGGCAAGGGGCAAGCAGTAGTGGTCTGAGCACCGTGGGTTTCAGCCGACTAGGCTGCAGCTTTAAGCGGTGCTTACAAATTCGATCTTGGAAGTCAGATTGCCTGGGCTACCATGTATTACTGGGTCATGCTGGGTAAGTCATTTCCCTCCCTCTCCAAGCCTTCATTTCTTTATCTGTGGAACTGAGATATAATAAAAGTGGCCTGTCAGGTTGTTGCAGACATGAAATATATACATGACAAATTTTTTAAAAAGTGCTTTCTAAAAGGTCTGGCACCCAGTAGGCGCTCAATAACTCACATGCACTACTATTATTATGGAAATCACTTTCTTTTTAAACTTTTGGAAAAATCCTCCAATTTCAGAGACCAGGATGCAAAAACAATACTAAATACTAAAAAGATGTAGAAACGGATTCTAAAACTTTCCAGATGAAAAAGCATTTGTGTAAAAGGGATAAAAATCCTTTGATGTATTTTGCTTTAGACATGCTATCAACCTTTCACAGAATTAGCATTATTTTTATAATAATAACAGAAAGCATCACTCATTCTCTAGACTAAAATAGCCAACCAGACTCTGGGTAAAGGCATATATTATGTGAGCAAATTGGAATAGCAACTCTTTTAAAAGCTGCTCTTTCTTGAGAGCATTTATATATAACTGAGGGCAACCTGTTTTGTAGTTAATGAACCTGGAAGCTAAAGCCAGTGGTATGGCTGAAAAGAGCAGAGCTCCTTCTTCGATGCTACAAGGTGAATTAGCATCAAGTCCTCTGTCAAGAACCTTCCAATAAAGAACCGATTATATAAGGCATTGAGCCTTTCTCTAATTACAGCTATAAATATAGATAATCAAGTCATTTTAAGTACTAAAATCAGTCTCACTGTTTATGCTCTTGCCATACTATATATTTAGCTGCTGACTTTTAACTTGAAGACCTAAGCAGCTGGTGAAAAATATCCTTGGCATACTAATTAAGTTGTCATGGGGGATACCAATAAATGTGGTCTGTGTTAATGAGGACTGAAAACAGTATAATTGTTTTACCAACTAAAACACTGTATATAAGGAGAGCCTAGGATTTCATCTCATAAATTAGATGCTAAATACTTTTCTCTGGCTATTTTTGAAAGTGTCATCTCTGCAATAAAGTTATCTTTAAGTGCTTTTTGCTTGGGCAGGCCTGAGGCTCTGAGACAGCTCTCTGGTCTGAACTATGGGCTTTGCACAGTTGGTTACAGGAAGCGAGGTGAGCGGATGATAGTGCAGACTTTCAACCCCTCTCCTGATCACAAATGGACGGGGCGCCAGACAAACACGCCTCATCATAACAGTACCTGGATGGCTGTCCTGCTAAAGCAGGTTCTACTTCCATCTCAGTGACCCTGCCTCTAGAAAAGTGGGGTCCAACAAACCATCAGAGTGACCACCCTTCCTCTCTTGGGGAAGAACAAATGAAGTGTAGAAAGAGTCCCAAAGCATTCCCACCAGCACTCCACTTAGGAGAATAAGGCAGGTTACAAGAGCCCCTTTCATCCCTTCCTCCTATGCGAATTGAGGGCTCTTTAAGTTGTTGGTTTAAAATGTGTTCATATATGACTACTGAGTCACAATAGTTTCAGTTGAACACCTTCTCTGGTTAGGTATTAAGCTGTGACCTGCCCTCAGTCACGTGACTGTCGTATGGTAGTGTTCATAAGTGTGCTTGCAGAATTGAAATCAGGCTACAGGATGCTGCTTTCACCTCCAGATTTTAGGAGGAAGGAAGGAACATTTCATTTGGCTTCTTAAGTCTCTACTCAGCCCAGGGTTCTGAACCTGGTATCCTAAAAGCTGACTTCATTTGTTACTCAAAGAATCCCCAAGTTGATTTTACAGAAGAAGTAACTGAGATTCAGAGTGATTAAGTGACTTTCCAAGGTCACAAGCTTGTGAGAAGTGCAGGCGTGCTAAGTAGCTTCAGTTGTGTCTGACTCTGTGTTCCATGGGCTGTTTGTAGCCAGCCAGGCTCTTCTGTCCATGAGACACTCCAGGCAAGAATACTGAAATGGGTTGCCTTGCCTTCCTCCAGGGGATTTTCCAGACCCAGGGACTGAACCCCTGTCTCCTGTGGCTCCCGCACTGAAGGCAGATTCTTTATCACAGGGCCACTGGGGCAAATTAAAATCCAAATTTAGGCTGCCTTCCTTCTTCACATTCAGTTCTCTGTTCCTAGCTGGTCTAATGGCAGAAAAATCAAAGCTCATTCTACTGTTCCTGCAAATAACTCTTGATCCAATAAATGTATTCTCTTTGAGTTATTGGGACCACTTCATTTCAGATGAGGTGGGGGACTCTTCAATCAACACCCAGGGGAGGAGGGGTGACCTAGCCAAAGTCTGGCCCACTGTTTTTAGTTAGGGAAACACAGTGAGGTTTGCCTTCTACTGTCCTGAGTTAGTAGCTCAGAAAGTGTTGCCAGGAAGTCTTTCTGTTTTGTCTTCTCATTTCCTTATCCTGGTGTTTCCTAAAGTAAGTTTCAAGGACACTACTCTTATGATAAAGGAGCCTACATTCAAATAAGTTTGGGAAGTGCTACGTTACAGCCTGCTCCCCCACTCCATGATGATCAGATGTTCATTGGGATATAAAAAGCTGAGAAGATCGGCAGCAAAACCCAAATAAAACACTGTGTCTTACTGCAACCCATGCCTTTCAAGTAAACCATTATGACCCTGTAATGCTTTTCCCACCTACTCCAAGGATTACAAACCCTACAAAATTCTTTAAGGTTGAATTTTAAAAATATATAGTTCCCCAGCCTTACCTTCAAAAAGTCTAATTTGGAAGAAGCCCAGGAAATGGCATGCACACACAGATGCCCAGGAAATGGCAACCCTCTTCAGTGTTCTTGCCTGGAAAATTCCATGGACAGGCGAGCCTGGCAGGCTACAGTCCATCGAGTCGTGAGCAGTTGGACGTGACTGAGTTGCACGCACACACACATGCATACACATACAGAATTTTAACCACCTTCTTAGTGTATAGATTGGAAGAAACTAAGTAATTCTGACAACCAGCTGTGGAATTAACAGACAGCGCCTCAGAACGTAGTCGAGGTTAGTGCTCTATTCAAGAATCCAGGGACCAAGATGTGTTCACATCAGCAAAACTAGATAATGCTGTCAATTATTATATTACAATTTTATAGAGCCGGTGATACAGTTTGCAGTGGGGCATGTTTAAATGGATGCCCTTCAGGTAACAGCTGTATTTGAAAGTATTGCAGTTCTGTGGGTTTTCCAGTGCCCTCAACAACCGCATGATATCTGAAGCAGCCAAAATCTGGGAAGATTGATAGATGAGACAATCCTGGGGTTCATCAGACTTGCTCCTGGCCCAGTTTATCCAAGTCTGCCTCTTTTCCTTCGCAGATTGTAACATTTTAGGATCTTTTAACTTGGTTACAACAAAGTCCTGTGTGTTACAACAAAGTCCTGAGGACCTGCAGGGGAATGGTGAGTGACATCCTGCCCCCATTTTCCCCAAGAGACCAGATACCAACCAACATCAAGGGCTCCTTACATTAACATACAGGAAAAATTTATAAGTATGAATTTCTTCAGTAGTTGTTTTGTGTTTCTAATCAATTCCTTTGTAACTTCCTCCCCTTAATCACAATGAAATCTCAACTACATCATGAACCTAACTGGAAAATGCTGCCTTGGGAGTAACTTAAATATTAATAACATACTGGAAAACAAAACAAAACAGCAGCTTCTAAAAAATAAAACCAACTTGTTCTGACAACTCTGGTAAAATTAGGAGCTTAGGCAATTAAAAAGATAACATTGTAGAAAATATTTTCACATCTTTGTTGCAAACATCATGTACCATGATGTGTGCTTATAAAAGGCACACATTTTCATAAATGAATGTTATGTTGGTCTTTTATCTTTGGAGGCAGTTTCTGAGTGCAGCAAATAAGTTCAGAGAAAACACTGGAGTTGCCTCCCAGAGGCTTGAGCCCCAGATGAAACAGGACATGAAGTGTAGACAGATTATGAGATGTACCCCTTTGTAATCTCCTTTTCCAGGGCAGATGGGCCAGGAACCTCCACTGACTCTTGACCCTTGCTTCTAAGAAGCTTCATCAAGCCCTAGGTGAGACTATTTTCTACATCATGAAAAAATGGGCACTCATTCCCATGCTGGTAAAACAAAACCCCAGCTGCTTTGTGGGATAGCAGCCTCGGAGTACAGTGGTCCCTGGCCATGCCCACTGACACGGGCCCAATGCTTGACAAGGTCACGGGGCTTTGTCTGTGATTGGATGGAGACCCCCTTGGGAAGACCAATCCAGACTGTTAAGTGAGACTCGCGCTGACCAGTCAGTCATCCATCTGCCAGTGAATCCAGAAGGATGCTGATTTTCACCAAGGACAGAGGTCAGAGAGGTCATTTTACCTGGCAGCGGTAGGGAAAGTGTCCAGTCAAAGAGGGCCAGGGTGTCCTGAGTTCCTGCAGATTGCAATCTGGCCTTCATGGAGTTACCTGGCTTGCTGGTTTTGCTACAGGGATTGCGGGGTTGGGGTGGTATTATTCAGGGGAATATCAAGTGTTTTGACTCAGGCAGAAGGCATTGGGTCCTAAGAGAACCCATGTTTCAACTGATAGGATGACTCTTCTACCATAGATAATCACGACTGAGCCAGAAACCTTATATATACAATAGGACATGAGTTTGAATGCATTGATTTTCCCAGGTCTCTCTCTCTCCCATGCCTCTGTGCTTTGCAGAAGATCCCTCTACGCTCTCCTCAGAGAAGTTGCTTTCCTGCATGGAAGGCAGGTGATTTAGTTCCAGGATTCGTGCACGTACAAGTCTAGAGAAAGTGCGTCTGGGGCTGCAGCCAGACTCCCCGTCTCGCTCCTGCCATCCAGGGTCTGCTTAGGCCCAAAGAGGTTCAAAACATGGGCTGCAGCACAGACTTTGACACCGTGAGCGCGAGGCAGGGGGAAGACAGTCTGCTTTGCTATAAATGGAGTTCTCTTAACTCCTTGTGCACATTGAACGGGCTCCAACGTATAACAAACACTCCAGTCCTGTGCATTCCCAAGTGCATAGCCGTCAAATCCAAACTTTAAACTTGAGTAAATGTATCTGTCTTACAAAGTCCAAGGTATTTATTACAGGGATCACCCACTTCAGGAATTTAAACAATGTTCAGACCAAGGAAAATTTTCTTACCAGGGGTTTTAAACTCCATTTCCCCTCTCTGCAGCTGGCGAGCAGAGCCTGACATGAAAGCAAGTGAACCAAGCAATCCCTACTCTTCCTTCTCTCAGTCCTGGACTCACTGGTCTCTTTAACCCCTCCCTGCCCAACACAGGGATTTGCATCATTTACCAAAAATGTGGTGGATGGGTTGGTGCCAAGCTGGCTGGTATTCCCCTTCCCCGGGGGACTCAGAGCAGGGTGGTTAAAAATACCCCCCACATCCATTGTCACACGACCCTCTGCAGAGTCCAATTAACAGATTTAAAAGAGAAGGTCATAAAAAGGTGTTTTCTTGTCTCTCCTCTTGCCTCCCCTCCCTTCCCCCAGCACACACACTATCTAATAATAGGCTATTAATTCCAGCCCTTTCAGACTGTCTGTAGTGTGGTGTGTAAACTGTGGCCGCATCAATCAGAGTTGTGTGTCTGGTTATTTCAAGCATTCCCTGTTGGCATAAAGAAAGGCTGGTTTGTCCGCTCCCGCTCAACTGCCCCTGAGATCTCCATTGATGGATAACTGAATGCATGAGCTGGAAACTTGACAGCTGGGGCGGCAGGGACCCAGCTGCTGAGTGATCAGAGTTGGGCGGGGGGAGAGGTTGGGGCTGGGCCGGGAAAGGTGGGGCTGGCCAGTGACAGGGTGCTTCATCCCCTGAATGTGGGTGGGGATCTGGGCTTCACTGTCTGACTCTCACTCCTGACCAGCTGGCTCCAGCTTGGTGACTTGGTGAGCTGAGGCGCCATCCCGGGTAATGAGCACAGGCCCCCCGCAGTGTGTGCAACGCACCCCTCAAACACTCAGCCCGCCGCTGTCACCGGAGTCAGACGCATGACCCTCCTGACACAGCGAGGTTTCAGCGGGGAGAGACCTGGGTTGGATCCCTGGGTCAGGAAGATCCCCTGGGTGAGGGCATGACAACCCACTCTAGTACTCTTGCCTAGAGAATCCCATGGACAGAGGAGCCTGGCGGGCTGCAGTCCATGGGGGTGCACAGAGTCAGACACGACTGAGTTGACCAAGCAGCAGCGGTACAGGGACCAAGGAACTCCCAGGTGGTTCAGTGGATAAAGAATCTGCCTCCAGTGCAAGAGACACAGGAGACGTGTGGTTGATCCGTGGGTCAGGAAGATTCCCTGGAGAAGGGCATGACAATCTACTCCAATATCCTTGCCTGGAGAACCCCGTGGACAGAGGAGCCGGCTGGTCTACAATCGTGGGGTTGCAATGAGTCAGACACGCCCGAAACAACTGAGCACAGTACATGTAGCAAGAGCTTTGACGGTGGCAGTGTCTTAACTGCCAACAAGTTATAGCCAGGGTTGCCTTTTTCTCCCTCCTTGTAAAACATCTTAATTGACTAGAGCTTAAAGTTCCTACCCTGTTATATCTTTAGCATCACTGCTAGTCTAAAAATGACACTAGGAAGGACAAAAAGATTGTGCAGCTCATATTTTGCATATTTTGGTAACTTGTTTTGTGTAGCTAAAGTCCTGTAGACAGCGGGACATCCCAGTTTTTCTTGGAAAACGGTGTAGAAAGTGATCTGGGTCTAAACTTTGGAAAATAATTATTTAATACACATATGGATAAATTTTTCTTTCTCTGATTATTTCCACCTCAAAAGTTGGGTGGGGGTGGTCTGGGCACAGAAGAAAAAATAACGGCACAGAGAGGTAATGAACTCCTTCTTACTTAATAAAAAACAGAGAACCTAAAGAAGGTCCATTTAAACTTACGTGCTTTGTAGACTCATTTTGACATGAATGAAACCCATCCTTGCCACCACCTGCTAATTCTCCAGGGTTAAGCCTTGCCTTTCAAATGTGGACTTCCAGTCTGGGGGAGGGGTCGGTGAGTAGGGAGGGTCTGGGGAAATCAATCTCAGTTCATCCTTGCTAATGAATAGACCTGAGAGGGGGTAGGCAGGGGTCTGAATGCCCCCTGAGGCTTCTTTGGGCAAAAGTCAAGCAAGGAGCTGCAGGTCTTGTGGTCTAATTATAGGACCCTTAGCAAGAATGAACAGCTGACCCACATGGCAGAAAGCAAACATGAATCACCAGAGAGGGTGGTGAGAAGGGGAAGGGGCCATCGCGAGGGCATGGGGGGGCCTCACAAGGAAGAGTAATGCGAGTAATTGCATCAGGACTAGCCGAAGAGGCCTCAAGCAATTTGCTAGAAATATCGCTCACTGGGGAGGTTTGGAAGTCAACCTTGACCTCTCTCTCCTGCTCTCGTCCAGCTGTCCCAGGACAGGACTGCTCCACATCCTTGCTGGGGTTTCAAGCAGCATCAGCTCCACTGTTATCTGGCTGAGTTGTCAAGGCTTTGCAGGCAGGTGTCACTGGAGGGCCAAGGGGGCCCACAAGCTTTTGCAAGACTGCTGGCAGAGGACTGCCGCCTCACTGGCTTCTGGCTTGCTGGCCAACCCAGGAAATGGACGAGGGCAGGCAAGGAGACGACAGCCTCTGGGGAAAGAACGCACTCCCTCTCTGCCCTCCCAGCTGCAGTGCCCACGGTGGCAGCCTGACCCGAGGATTCCTGGAAGGCAGCATGGGCACTGGATGGGGCAGCGAGCACAGCGCGGCCGGTCAGGGGCGGGGAGGGGCCGCAGCTCACCTGCTGCGCCCAGGACTCAGGTGTTTACAGGGAAAGAGGGCGGAATCTACCTTGACCACGAAGGCACATTCAGGGCACGTGATTAATATTTGGGATCATAATCTCTGTAGTGGGTTCCAGAGATCAGTATTTCAAGGTTTCCCAGGTGATTCTTGGATATTAATTCATTTACCAAATATTTCTTGAGTACCTTCTCTGTCCTAGGCGTTGCTCTCGATGCTGCAAATACAGCAGTGGGGAAAACAGGCGCATGACCTCTGGGCTTTGCATTCTAGTTGGGGGGACTGAGGCATATGGCTAGACGGAAAGTGCTGAGTCCTCTGGGGAAGCTCAGCTATCCAAGCAGTGTAAAAACAGGTGGTGGGGAGGAAAGCTCATCGCCAGGGTGATAGTTAAGCAAAGGCTTGAAAGTGGTGAGAAGGTGAATGCTGCCAATACCTGGAGGAAATACACTCCGTGCAAAGGGAGCAGGTCGGGCCAAAGCTGAAGGCAGGACTGGGCAGGAGTGGCGACCAGCTGGCAACGTGGCTGAGCCCAAGGGCCGTGGGCAGGGTCACGGGGGAACAAGAGGGAGAAGACCCCGGACATCTGAGGACACTCCTCCAAAACCGTGACCCTTGGTTGGTAAAATACTGACTGATGTCAGACCAATCTTGCTAAAGCATCCAATTTCAGTGGTTTTGTTTGGAATCAGACAGGGCAGGTGATGAAGTGAGCTGATCAAGGTTTGAATGCAGAAGCCACGCTCTAGGCTAGGTTCTGGGCTAGAGGCTGGTTTCATAAATCCCAGGGAGGCACTCCTGCCCCTGAGGACCTTTCAGCGTGGTGGCAGGGACTAGAAATCAACCACAAGGCACAGAGCTTGCCTAGAGCTGAATGTATGGGGCCACAGCAGACGCTCCGAGGGCTGGCCCGACCCCCGTGGCTGGCTCCTGACAGGGGACTTCCTGACCAGAAGTCTGACTGGTGCCTTCAGGCCTGTGTGGGACCGGCCGGCTCCCTCTCGGGTACTCTCGGGGCCAGGCGGAGCTGCCTGGCCCACAGCTTGTCCTAGCAGACAGCCCCCTGATCCTGGCCCCCATTCCTCCGAAGCTCCCCTGCTCCCAACCCCAGCCTGTGCTGAACTCTGAGCTGGCACCTGCCACTTCTCATGATCAGGTTCCCACTGCCACCTCCCAGCAGGGCCCTTGGACACTCCCAGGACTCTGCTTTGTGTATCAGACCCAGAAGCAACTCGTTCACTTCTCCTTGGTTCTGAATCTGTTGGATATAGGGCTCCCCAGCATTTGGTATGATAACTTAAGAATCAAACAAGGGAACGGTGGGGAAAGACCCTGCTTACTGCCAAGGAGGCAGATGAAGGAAGCTCCAGAAGGTTTTGAGGGAATGAGGAATATGCTGTCCTCCTGAAAGTTACAAGGTACACAGGAATGGTGTCTCATGGCCTCCTCTGAAAGACCTAGTCCCTCAAATCAGATAGACGTGGTTTTGACCCAGTTCTGCTACCTTTAGATGTCTGATCAGGGGCCGAAACTTACTTAATCAGACTGAGTTATTTTCTCACTTGTAAAATAAGGATATGTGAAGAATACAGATGAGAAGGATAATCAGTATAAAATTCTATGGATGTTACAAGCACATAGGAAGTATGCAGTGAAAACTAGAGTCATTCTTGTTTTTGCTACTGCTATTGACTGAATGTCCCCCCAGCAGTCTCATGTTTAATCCTAACACCCAGTGTTTGAAGGTTGGAAGGTGAGTAGGTTATAAGAGCACAGCCCTCATGAATGGAATTACTGTCCTTTTATAAGAGATTTTTATACAGGCCCCAGAAAGTTCTCTACATAGCCCCCTCCCACCTTCTGCCATGTGGGGACGCAGTGAAAAGACTGTCTATGAACTAGGAAGAAAGTCCTCAAAAAACACTAGATCTGAGAGTACCTTCATCTAGGAAAACCCAGCCTCCAGAACCATGAGAAGTAAATTTCCATTGTTGATAAGCCTCCCAGTCTATGGCACTTTCTTATAGTAGTCCAAATGAACTAAGACAGCTGCTATTATTATTCCGGGTAAGAGCAAGTACAAACGGAAGATGGGGGCTTCCCTAGTAGCCCAGTGGTTAGGGGTCTGCCTTGCAATGCAGGGGACACCAGTTTGACCCCTGGTCCCAGAAGATCCCATATGCCACAGGGCAACTAAGCCCATGCACCACAACTGTTGAGGCTCTGCTCGGCAACGAGAGCAGGACCGCAGCTAGAAGCCTGCACACCGCAGCGAAGGGTAGCCCCTGCTCTCCACGACCAGAAAGGAGCCCGTGTGCAGCAGAGAAGACCCAGCACAGCCATAAATAAGTAAACAAGGAAGCCGAGGGTCACATTCTGCAAGGCTACATCTCAGAGTGACAAATAGCAGAGCCAGGACAGAGACCCTCTTCCTTGATTCCTCTGCAGGCTCCTCTTCTGGAAGTTTCCTCCTCAAGCCCAAGGCGTTGGGCTGAGAAAAGCCCACATTTCAGTCGCACGTTTCTGTGCTGTTTCCTGTCTTCTCATCGGGGCTGACATCTGTGCCTGGGCCATCTTTATGGGTCTGGGAAGACCCAGACCCAGGGTGATGTGACCCAGCTGTGGACAACTTCTTGTTTCAGAGCCTTGGCCTCTTCTCAGAGGCATGCCAAAATGAAGAAAATAACTTTTCTTTGGCAGTTTCCACAAAGTGAAATGCCAGTCCCAGCTTTTGGATTTTTCCCCCTTCTGTTCACCCACGCTGTTTATGGAAAATGAATCATGCGACTCATTTACACACAAATGGAGAGGTAGTTTGGGGATAAACAACACAACTTCCTGGAACGCCACGGGCTACCCTCAACTTTGCTGTTATAACTATTGTTGCAAAGCCTCAGTTTGTAGGGGAGCCTCCTGGGGTATAAGGTGCGGCTTAGGTCAGAGGGGAAAACAGGCTCTGGGCCCATCTGCTGGGCTAATTAATGCTGGAGACAGGATTCTCGTCTGCACATTGCTCTTGCCCTGGCATGAATCAAAACCATTCACTCTAGTTTCTCCACCTCTGGCCCCTCCCCTCTGCCCAAGGACGGAACCCCTGCAAAGGCCCAGGGGAAAGACAGAAAGCCAGGCCCTGGCGGCCTTCTGCCCTTCAGGGGAGGCCCCTGGGGCCAGTGCTCTCTTAGGCATTCATGGGGTCTGTCCTGCTTCCGCCAGGGACTCGGAGCTTCTTACTCCTGAAAATCTCTTCCTCCTTAGGGTCCAGCCCCGAATACGCGCGCTCCTCTTGCTTGCCACACCCTTTCAGCTGCAGAAGGTAAGTTTAGAAGCTATTCTTATTTCCAGGATATTTGAGGACATTTCAGATGGCTTTCCTCATAGCTCAGTTGGTAAAGAATCCGCCTGCAATGCAGGAGACCTGGGTTTGCTCCCTGGGTCAGGAATATCCCTTGGAGAAGGAAATGGCAACCAACTCCAGCATTCTTGCCTGGAGCATCCCGGGACAGAGAAGCCTGGTGGGCTACGGTCCATGGGATCACAAGAGTAGGACATGACTTAGCGACTGAACCATCAACCACCACCAGAGTGGCAGTGGTAAAAACCCAGCTGCCCATGCAGGAGACTTAACAGACACAGGTTCAATCCCTGAGTCAGGAAGATCTCCCGGAGGAGGGCATGGCAACCCACTCCAATATTCTTGCTTGGAGAATCCCCATAGACAGAGGAGCCTGGTGGGCTACAGTCCGTGGGTTTGCAAAGAGTCAGACATGACTGAAGTGACTTAGCATGCATGCTGCTGCTGCTAAGTTGCTTCAGTCATGTCCGACTGTGTGAGACCCCATAGATGGCAGCCCACCAGACTCCGCCGTCCCTGGGATTCTCCAGGCAAGAACATTGGAGTAGGCTGCCATTTCCTTCTCCTGCAAAGACTGGCCTGCTCCTCCTAATGACCCACGGGGCTCAAACATTCACTTAGCTTCCCACGAACTTGATTGCTTGCTCCTCTGTGTTCCTATAGCTCTCACAACTAGTTCTGTATGGGTATTGGTGATTATTTGCTTGAGTATCTATCTACTCTCTGGGCAAGTAATCCTGCAGGGACCAGGGCCTGCCTTATTTGAATCTTTGGCAGTACCTGGAATGGAGTAGAAACTCAGTGCACACTGGCTGAGTAAGTAAAAGGGTGCTTGCACTCATCATCACTTTCTTGGATCTCTGAGATCATTTTTTGAGGATACTTCCATTTGTGTTTTTCTAGATGAAGCATGGGGGGCGGGGGTGCGTGTGACCTCCCAGGTATCAGGCCAAGAGCAAACTCTCAGGGCCCAGAATGGGGGCCTCAAAAGTTTCTTCTCCTCTCTAGGGCTGACAGTGACTGCCCCGTATCTTCCAGATGGGCCTGATCAGGGCCTCTCCTCTACTAACCCAGTGACTGCGGCCTGAGCTCCCTGATGGATCATGAGATAGGCTGGAGTGGGTGAAACTACTCTGCTCGGTCAGCTGAGGGCCGCCTCCCAGAGCAGCCCTTCTCTCCCTGCTGCCTCCAGCACGAGCATCCTCAGGGTCTCCGCCGAGGCCACTGGCGGGGCACAGACTCATCGCTCCCCTGTGATCCTCACCTTCAAGCTGGCAGTGTCTCTAGGCATCTCCAGGACACTCTCTGCCACTCTAGTCATGCCCCTCTCATCGTCCTGCTCTCGTCAAAACTCCTGCGCACTGTGTGCAACCTCCACCCTCTTCCTCCTTACCCTTGGTGGACGCGCTGCCTCGTACTTCATAAGAAGTCAGGGACCCCCGGAAGGAAATGCTTTGTTTCCCATCATGCATAGCCCGCTGTACCCCTGCGAGCCTTCTCTTCCGCTTTCCTTCTATTACAATGGCGAGCACCGCCCGCCGCGGACCCGCGGGCAGCCCCCCGAACGGCTTCCGGATGCCCTCAGTGCCTCGTTTCTGCAGGCCACTCTCTCTTGGCATTTCTTTCCTCCTGGACCATCCCCCACCTTGTTTAAGCACACTCTGTTGTTACTGTATTAATGCAAAAACCAAACAAGACTCCCTTGGGACTATCACCCCACAAAGGTAACCATCTCTATTTTTCTTCACAGTCAGCATTCTAGAAGCAATTTTCTAAAGCCTACAATCTCCACTTACCTCATTCACTCCTCTGCCCCCCACCCCCATCTACAGTGCTGTTCTGGCTAGTATGACAGGTCAGAGTCATATATACATGGAGAAGGGGCTTTCTGGGTGGCTCAGCAGCAGAGAATCCATTTGCAATGCAGGAGACGCAGGTTCGATCCCTGGGTCCAGAATATCCCCTGGAAGAGGGCATGGCAACCCACTCCACCATTCTTGCCTGGAGAATCCCATGGACAGAGGAGCCTGGGGGATTACAGTCCATAGGGTCACACAGAGTCTGATAGGACTGAAGTGACTGAGCAGGCACACATACAAGGGGAGGGAGTTGGCAGTTGACCACTGGAGAAGAGACTGTCGCTCAGACCAGGATGGTCACAGAGAAGAGAATGAGAGAAGTGGACAGACTCTAAATAGATGTTGTGTGGTGTGTGGCCAAACAGATTTGCTGAAAGATGGAGAAAGAAAAAGCATGGTCCTAGATGGAGAATCCCAAGGACGGGG
>SJYA01002474.1:224822-236393 GCA_006410615.1 Neotragus moschatus | reverse complement strand
TTCACTCACCACTGTTCCCAAACACCGGATGCAGTGGGCTCTTACTTGTATATTTAATGAGTGAGTAAATCTTAATATATAATGGCTTTAGTTCCAATTAGGATATTTTCAGCTAGAAGTAATAGAAAATGTTAACTCAAATTAGCTTAAAAATAAGCAGTTTGTCATCTCATAAAGCAGGGAGTGCAAGCTCCAGGCTGGACTGATTCATCTCTGCGTCACTCTGCTCTGTGGACCTCAGCCTTGGACTCATCCTTGGGCAGTGGTTCCAGAGTCACACTCACCCCAACCAGAGAAGGAAGAGGCAGCACCCACCTCTTTCTGTCTCTCTCTTTACCAAGGGCCAGAAACGCTCCACCACAGGTCACCCAGCACATTTCTCCTCTTGTTTCATGGGGCAAGTTGGGCACAAACTCCTTCCTAAGCCTATCTGGGGAAGACAGGCCCCTGTAAATCACTCAGGTCCTCCCCTGGAGCTGGGGTGGGGTCAGCTTGCTTCAGGCACCTGGCCGCAAGGTGGTGAGGAGGGTACCTGAACCAAGTCTGGATTTTGTTAGAAAGGAAGAAGCAGGAAGCTGGCACCTGTAGGAAATCACTGCCCTCCTGCTGACAAGATGCTTTGTAGTAATAGTGAAATACAGGTTTATCAACAGATTATATGAATTCTGAAAGTGTTTGTGGGGGAAAAAGAAGCTAAACTAAACCAGACCAAAACAAAAAAAGCCAAAGCAATTGCTTTTATGCCTATGGGTATTCTAGATATAAAATTTGCCCCAAATATTAAATGAATCTTGCCATTGATGCTTTACAACCTCACGTTTCCTGTGAATTTAAGATATCTTATGGAAAATAATTGCAAATTTATTATGAAAGTTACTTAGCAAAAATTTCTTGAGCATTATATGCAAAGACATGAGATCGAAATAGAAAAGGAATAACAATAAACGTACAACTTGGCTGAGTTAATCAGGATGGAAGGAAGGAAGGCTCTCACAATTGCTGAGTCCTGTCCTATGTGTTTGGTGAGGTCTGTCCTATGTGTTTGATGAGGTGCTTACATTTCTTCCTCCCAAGGGTCCTTGCAAGTAGTCATTATTATCCTCATCAAACATTTCTAGCGATCACCAAGGTCTGGTTTGCTGCTTCTGTATTCATGGAAGGCTGTACTTCCAAGGTCCACTGAGGCTGAATCTGTGAGCCACACAGGTCCCTTCTGTGTTGGGTGCTAATTGCTGGTGTGAGGACTTCCAGTCTCTTGCCCTAGGGCTCTGCTGCTGCTAAGTCGCTTCAGTTATGTCCGATTCTGTGCAACCCCATAGACGGTACCTCACCAGGCTCCCCCGTCCCTGGGATTCTCCAGGCAAGAACACTGGACTGGGTTGCCATTTCCTTCTCCAGTGCATGAAAGTGAACAGTGAAAGTGAAGTCGCTCAGTCGTGTCCGATTCTTAGTGACCCCATGGACTGCAGCCCACCAGGCTCCTCCATCCGTGGGATTTTCCAGGCAAGAGTACTGGAGTGGGGTGCCATAGGGATTTCAGGTGATGCAGTGATAAGACGTTCATCCCCTGGGTCCCTGAGTGATTGTGTGGAGTAGAGTCTCCTGCTTGCCTGCCATGGATATATAACAGGATTGAGATGCCTCTGTTAGAAGAAGCACCCTCAAGATTGGGGAGTTCTTACCACACCACACTGTAGTTTATCCTCATATAAAACACGAAGGTACAGAGGAGTCAGGTGACTCACCCAAAGCCACCAAAAGTGAAAGAACAGGGCCGTGAACCCAGATGAAGCTGGGTTCCAAAGCCTGTCCTGCTTTTCTGTAGCATGTCAGAGTCTAAATTATGTTATTTTCACAAAAGTGGCACTCAATGAATGTTTTATCTAGTATTATTGGTAGTGAGAAAAGTTGATGATGGACAGGGAGGCCTGGCGTGCTGCGATTCATGGGGTCGCAAAGAGTCAGACACGACTGGGCGACTGAACTGAACTGAACTGAACTGACTGATTGGTAGTGATAAAGTGCATGTTTCTATCATGCTTTTGACATTTGAGACAAGGTTTTCAAAGTTTTATATATACATATATAAAAGCATACAATGTTGCGTGTGTATATATATTCACACACATGTTTATTATATATATATGTATTCTTATTTAACCCTCATTAAGCTCATCAAATAAGTCTTTATAATTTTTTTGTGTCTGTTTTTCCTTTATTTTTCCTTCTGCTAAACCAATAATTATTGATTTTCTAGGATGTACCAGGCACTCACTAGTAAACAGTAAAGGCTACCCAAGAATTAAGAAATTTGTCTATGGGCTCACAGAAACTAATAGGAAGAACTAGAATTTGAACACAAGTTGCCTGTTTTTAAATTTCAGTTTCTAGTCTAGTAGTGGTGGAGAAATATCATTCAATATGGCAGCCCAAAGAGTCAGCGAGGTGGCATAGAGTTTGTCCTCAATATATGCTTAGAGTTGAATGAAAAACTACTACGGGCATTCTGAGTGGAGTATGGCAGCCCTGCCAGCTGGGGTCACCAGCAAAGCTTTCATGGGAAAGTGCAGCTCACCTGAGCTTTGCAGGATGAGTGGTATTTGGACTAGAGACTCAAGTGCAAGTGTTTTCCAATGGCCTCAACTGTTCCAAATGTATTGTAGAAGATATTCAAATGCTGTTGGGTACAGTGTGGGCCTTACATTGGGAGCAGTAGGCAAATCTGATGGAAAGAAGATTACAGAGCTGTGCAGTGTGGTAGGAAGCCATCTCAGGGATCATCCCATCCAGGGAGATAGAAGGGCTTTGATCTCCAGGGTTAACTGGGGTCTACTGGACATGACCGCACGCGTGTTCTGAAGCTCATTAGTGCTCACTGGGAAAAAGCCAGAGGCTGATGAACGATGAACTGCAAGGGCACAGCAGGGAACGGCTGGTGCCTGAATGCCACTCAGCTGACATCTCGGATCTCGTCCAATCACGTCACGTCTCATGCAAGGAAACTATGATCCATAGAGAGAAAGTTACACAACTTGGCTGTGGTGCAACCAGAACTAGAACAAAGACCACCTGATTTCTTTTCTTGGGCTTTTTCTCTCAGTATTAGGCATCAGATTCTGGAAGACCTTATCCATTTGAACTATTGTGTAAGTCAGAGGGAGGCTCTGCAAGCTTTTCAGAGGGCATATTGCATTGAAATGATGGTGAAATTGTGGTAGGCAGATTGACATGTGGAAGGCAGAGGCAGGGAAAGGGTTAGGTAAATTCCAAAGGTGAATTAGGCACCACATAACAGGGCCTGAATTAGGGCAATGCAGGGTGTAAGGATGGATAAGCATGATTACAACAGAAGGGAAAGAATTCTTGTTGTTATTAACAATACTGACAGTGCTGTTCATAAACAGGATCAGATCACTGTTCTACAAAGTGATGTTAAAAAGAACGTTTCCCTCGAGAAAGCCCAGACTAATCCCGAGTTTAAACAATCCTTGGTTGTTGTATTCCAGGCTGAAGTTGGTTGTTTCTCTAAGTGCCAAATACTCAGATGAAAATTTAAAAAAATGAGTCCAACATTTGAATGTTTGGGCTACATGACACCAAGCATCCCACACAGCTGATTCAAGGCAATAAGAGGGCATGTGGTGCTGACTGCTGGTGTGGGCGTTATATAGATTCCACTAGGACTCCGAGAAAGTTGGGGATGTAGACCACATTACCCAGACAACACTCATTTGTACCTTTTTGGCAAATCTACTTCACTTGATAAGGAGATGAGACCTAGGAAACACTCTCTCATGCAAATAAAATCCTGCTTACAATAGTGAGTGTTCTATATCATGGTCGATATTAGAGCAGTCTACATAATGTACAACAGTCTATATAATAGAAATTGTAATGTCATGGTTGGAGAAGGCAATGGCACCCCACTGCAGTACTCTTGACTGGAAAATCCCAGGGACGGGGGAGCCTGGTGGGCTGCCGTCTATGGGATCGCACAGAGTTGGACACGACTGAAGTGACTTAGCAGCAATATCATGGAACACACTCTTTGGGTAATTTTGATACATTTTCTAAAAATAATTTGCAACTGTTAAGCGATGAACTTGAGAAATGAAACCTGTGATAGGATATAAAGAAGCTTCTGCGGCTTTGGGGAGAATCTGCATTTGGGTTGACCCACCTTTAAGCAATGACAGGCACATAGCAGGTACACAAGCAGTATTAATTTTCAATCCATCATATTGACACAGAACTTAAAGGTCATAAGGCCATCTGAGTGAACCCACTACACTTGACAAAAATCAAGTCAGGTAGGGTGTGAAATACTAACTCACTCCACCCAGTGCCACCCAACTAGCAAAGAGTGAAGACCAGGTTTAACTTACGCCTTTTGGCTCTAAGGCCAGTGCACTTTTCATAAACCATGATAATGAACATGTTATGTACATTACCACTTCTGCTTAAGCAGGCTCTAATTCTGGCCATACATCCTGGATTTTATGTTCCACTGTGATTTGTGCAATAGTTACCACCACTGAGTACTTTCAACTGACAGAAGATTTCTACTGAGAAGCAAATTGATGCACTGTCTGGAGAAATGGTCTTGACTTTGTAATATGAGGCCCAGGAATAACCTGAGAATCACAGACCATTTTCAGCTTGCAAACTTGGTGGGGGGGCATTCATCCATACTGAAAGGACTTTGATGATACTTTCAAATAAAGAGGCTTTGAGAGCTTCCAGATTGTTGCTGTTAATAAAGCTATGTCTCTAGTTGTTCATTTTTAAAAATTTAGCTCATAAATGTGTTCATTCATTCATCTAGTCATTAAACATCATGTGCCAGGTCCCATGCTAAGGGCTGGAGATGAAGAAGTGATATACACAGTCCTCTTCTGCAAGAAGCTCACAGTTTGGTAGAAACAGATTAGCAAGCAGTCAATTATGAAACAGTATAAGGACAGACTCAGTGTAGATAGATGTGATACCATGGAATGTTGGAGAGGGGCCTCTGACTAAGAATCAGGGAAGCAGGCAGGGGCAGATTCCCCGAGGATCTGCTGGCTGGACTGAGAAGCTGAGAAGTTAGAAGTTAGACTGAGATGATGAGAAGTTAGAAGTGTTTACAAAGAGCTGAGGCATGGTGGAGGTCTTCTCCGGACAGAGGGGACGCCAGAGGAAAAGGCGCAGAAGGGTGGGGAAAACATGGTGAGTGGGGTGTGGCCATGCAGGAACGGAAAGATGTTGGTGAGACAGATTCTGAGAGATCTTGGGGCCTGCATTCTTACTGTTTGATACACATAGTTCAGTTCAGTTGCTCAGTCATGTCCGACTCTTTGCGACCCCATGGACTGCAGCACACCAGGCTTCCCTGTCCATCACCAACTCCCAGAGCTTGTTCAAAGTCATGTCCATTGAATTGGTGATGCCATCCAACCATCTCATCCTCCATCGTTCCCTTCTCCTCCTTCCTTCAATTTTTCCAGCATCAGGATCTGTTCCAATGAATCAGTTCCTCACATCAGGTGGCCAAAGTATACACATAGGGGAATATGAATTATTTTTATACCAAAATCAAGCCAACTACTGCTGATGAGAGAAAGAAAGTATTAGTTTCTCAACTATGTCAGACTCTCTGCAACCCCATGGACTGTAGCCCATCAGGCTCCTCTATCAATGGGATTTCCCAGGCAAGAATGCCAGAGTGGGTTGCCATTTCCTTTTCCAGGGGATCTTCCCAACCCAGGGATCCAACCTGGGTTTCCTGCATTGCAGGTGGCTTCTTTATCATCTGAGTCACTAGGGAAGACTCACTGCTGATGAAGATTCAGCCAAATTCTGTGACTATGTGTAAAACACCAACATACATACACCCCATAAATCACATCACATCACGACTATACACTGAGTAAAGAATAATAAAAGCTGTTTTAAATTTCTAGATGATTTCTTCTCCAGAGATGGATTTGGTGGTTTCCATCATGTAGTTTTTTTGTGTCTTTGGCTTGCTTTCCAGGTCAAGAAGGTTACTATTAAATATCTGAAGGCATTGAAAATGGAGGCAAAGGAAGGCAGATGCTGTGAGGTTGGCTGGACAAAGACCCAGTGCTGTCCAAGCCTCATGGCAGTCTAGTGCTATCTCACCCATGCAAAGATGTCAACAGTGCAAACTACCTCTAAAAATTTAGGAGCTAACTACCTCTTTAGCAAATGAAAGGTTCAGAAGCAAAATTCCTTGGTCAGTGCAGTACACCTTTCCAAGCAAACATAGGTATGGAGGATGAGGTCTAACAAAAGTGGACACTGGTCATGGGAGAAAACCACAAATGTGTGTGTGGAGAACATGTGAATCACAGGACCATAAACTCTGAGAGCTGAGAATTCTAGGACACAAGTATAGCNCAAAATTCCTTGGTCAGTGCAGTACACCTTTCCAAGCAAACATAGGTATGGAGGATGAGGTCTAACAAAAGTGGACACTGGTCATGGGAGAAAACCACAAATGTGTGTGTGGAGAACATGTGAATCACAGGACCATAAACTCTGAGAGCTGAGAATTCTAGGACACAAGTATAGCTCAGGATTCAGCCAGGGCTTTCTGCATCACCACATGAACATTATTTACTTTGTGTAGTGCTTAAAGCTGGACAACGTCAGATCTAAACAGTGGCCACAGTCAAAGAGAAAATTTGTATGCACAGTGGGAGGTAATATTGAGTCATTTCTGCTTGGCTCTGCTCTTAGAAAAATCTCTGAAAATTTTTACAGGCAAAATTGGCATCTCAGATATAGAAAGGCCCCCAGTTCTCATTTTCCAAGTTTCAAAGTATGTTTTTATTTTAATTTATTTTCAATATTAGAAAGCTAAGATTTATTACTGCTGCTTTTAATTTGTCCCCAAAGAAATATGTATGCTATTACAGTAGTCTCCAATAGCAACTGTATAGCAAAGGATCAAATATCTTTTTAATAGAGAATAATGAAGAGGAGAAAATCTGTTTATCTCTGTTTTTATTAGCTCAACCAGTAAATTTGAAACATCAAAGATTTCTGCAGAGTTTGTTGAATGATTTTTCCATTTTCACTAAAAAATGCTATAGACACAATGGGTATGTCCATTGACAGTTCTGCTCAATTTGATTAATTTAGTAAATCAGTGTGTTTATAGCATGCTGTTATGGGCTGAATCGTGTCAGCCCACCCCTTGAATTCCTAACTCCCTATCCCCCAGTATGTGAGAGTGTGCTTGTATTCAGAGACAGGGTAATTAAATTTAAAAAGATCACTCAGTTCAGTCACTCAGTCCTGTTCAACTCTTTGCAACCACATGGATTGCAGTATGCCAGGCTTCCCTGTCCATCACCAACTCCCAGAGTTTATACAAACTCATGTCCATTGAGTCGGTGATGCCATCCAACCATCTCATCCTCTGTCATCCCCTTCTCCTTCCACCTTCGATTATTCCCAGCATCAGGGTCTTTTCAAATGAGTCAGTTTGTTGCAACAGGTGGTCAAAGTATTGGAGTTTCAGTTTCAGCATCAGTCCTTCCAATGAATATTCAGGACTGATTTCCTTTAGGATGGACTGGTGGCATCTCCTTGTAGCCCAAGGGACTCTCAAGAGTCTTCTCCAACGCCACAGTTCAAAAGCATCAATTCTTTGGTACTCAGCTTTCTTTATAGTCAAACTCTCACATCCATACATAACTACTGGAAAAACCATAGACTTGACTAGACAGACCTTTGTCAGCAAAGTAATGTCTCTGCTTTTTAATATGCTGTCTAGATTGGTCATAACTTCTCTTCCAATGAGCAAGTGTCTTTTATTTTCATGGCTGCAGTCTCCATCTGCAGGGATTTTGGAGTCCCCCCCNTCTCACATCCATACATAACTACTGGAAAAACCATAGACTTGACTAGACAGACCTTTGTCAGCAAAGTAATGTCTCTGCTTTTTAATATGCTGTCTAGATTGGTCATAACTTCTCTTCCAATGAGCAAGTGTCTTTTATTTTCATGGCTGCAGTCTCCATCTGCAGGGATTTTGGAGTCCCCCCCAAAAATAAAGTCTCTCACTGTTTCCACTGTTTCCCCATCTATTTGCCATGAAATGATGGGACCAGATGCCATGATCTTAATTTTCTGAACATCAAGCTTTAAGCCAACTTTTCCACTCTCATTTCTCACTTTCATCAAGAGGCTCTTTAGTTCTTCACTTTCTGCCATAAGGGTGGTATCATCTGCATATCTGCGGTTATTGATATTTCTCCTGGCAATCTTGATTCCAGCTTGTACTTCATCCAGCCCAGCATTTCTCATGATGTACTCTGCATAGAAGTTAAATAGGCAGTGTGACAGTATACAGTCTTGACGTACTCCTTTCCTGAGTTGGAACCAGTCTGTTTTTCTATGTCCAGTTCTAACTGTTTCTACTTGACCTTCATACAGATTTCTCAGGAGTCAGGTCAGGTGATCTGGTATTCCCATCTCTTGAAGAATTTTCCACTGTTGCGATCTACACAGTCAAAGGCTTTGGCACAGAAGTATATGTTTTTCTGGAACTCTCTCGCTTTTTCAGTGATCCAGTGGACGCTGGCAATTTGATCTCTGGTTCCTCCGTCTTTTCTAAATTCAGCTTAAACATCTGGAAGTTCACAGTTCACATACTGTTGAAGCCTGGCTTGGAGAATTTTGAGCGTTACTTTGTTATCATGTGAGATGCATGCAGTTGTGAGTAGTTTGAGCATTCTTTGGCATTGCCTTTCTTTGGGATTGGAATGAAAACTGACCTTTTCCGGTCCTGGGACCACTGCTGAGTTTTTCAAATTTGCTGGCATATTGAATGCAGCACTTTCCCAGCATCATCTTTTAGGATTTGAAATAGCTCAACTGGAATTCCATCACTTCCACTAGCTTTGCTTGCAGCGATGCTTCCTAAGGCCCACTTGACCTTGCATTCCAGGATGTCTGGCTCTAAAAAGATCACTAAGGTGGAACGTAATCCAATATGTGTGGGTGCTAAGTCATTTCAGTCATGTCTGACTCTTTGCAACCCCATGGGCTGTAGCCTGCCAGGCTCCTCTGTCCATGGGATTCTTTTGGCAGGAATACTGGAGTGGGTTGCCATTTCCTCCTCCAGAGGATCTTCCTGACCCAGGGATCAAACTGTCATTCTCTCATGTCTCCTGCCCTGGCAGGCGGATTCTTTACTACTAGCGCTACTTTGGAAGTGGTGCATAATCCAATATGATGGTGTCCTTACAAGAGAAAATTTGGATACAGGCATGTGTAGAAGGAACATAAATGGAGACACAGGGAGAAGACAGCCATCAGCAAGCGAAAGAGAGAGGCTGGAACAGAGCCTTCCCCCAGGACCCTCAGAAGGTGCCAACCCCACCAGCACCTTGATCTTGAAATTCTAGCTATGAGAACTACAAGACAATTTAGTCCTGTTGTTGAAGTCAGCCAGTCTATGGTACTTCCTTATGGCAGCCCTAGGAAACTCATATATATGCAACTGATTGCATTTCTATATTAGTAAGTTTATAACGTGAACATTTATTTTCTGACATCTGCTTGTTTTTAGTTTGGTTGCAGCATCCTGACTTCCTCTAGGAGTGTGGCCTCTTCTCATTTTGTATACTCTTGATGGGACTCTAAATAAGACCCCCAACCTGCCGCGGGGATGTGATGGACATGTGACCCAAGTTAGGCCAATTAGTCTCACTCCTATGACTTTGACGCTTAAGTGGAACTAGGATGAAAATAATGATCAAAGTGACCAAGGAGACTGCTGTACAGAATCTGCTACACAAGCCAGAGCTGCTGCCTGGATCCTGCATTTTTTCAAGCGTGGTTGTCTGCCATGGCTTCTGAGAACTGCCCCCAAACTTCCAATCGCTTCCAGTTAGGCCAACACATATTCTATAGCTTGCAAGCAGTTATTTTTCTAATTCAGTCGTGCAATTTTTCTTCTATTGAAATCTAAAAGAAAAGTTAACACAATTTTTACTTAAAACCCTTTCCTTGCTTCTCTCTCTTATTTTCCTAGGTCAGTTTTATGCATTCATTCATCATTCAAAAAATGTTTACTGACAGAGAAAGTCAAACACTGGTTATCACATATATGTGGAGTCTGAGAAACACAGCAAGCTAGTGAATGTAACAGAAAAGAAGCAGACTCACAGACACAGAGGAAAAAAATCAGTGTTACCAGTGGGAAGAGGGAAGCAGAGAGGGGCAATCTACGGGTGGGAGAGTGGAAGGCACAAACTATCAGGTGTAAGATATGCTCAAGGGTGTATTGTACAATGTGGGGGCTAGAGCCAATATTTTGTAATAACTAAATGGAGTGAAGCTTCAAAAACTGTATCAAAAATTCAAAAGTTAACTGTATTACACCAAAATCAAGCCAACTATTGCTGATGAAGATTTAGCCAAATTCTGTGATTATGTGTTTTGTATTATGTGATTGTTATGAAAAAAACAAAAACAAAAAACTGTTTACTCAGCATTTATTAGGTGTCAGTTACTGTGTTAATTAATNGGCGGATAGGGGGGTGGGGAGGCAAATGAAAGAAAGAGCCAGGGCAACAAACAGAAACAGTAGAAGGTGTGGTAGATATCAACTCAACTGTACTTCAATCATCAATTGTCTCAAAACAAATGAAAGACAAACAGTAATATCAGATGTTAAAAATTTTAACTGTACATTGTATAAAAAGAAAAATTTTAAATAGGAACACACAGGTAGATGAAAGCTAAAGAGATAGAGAAAAATGCACCATGCCAAAACTAATCAAAAGAAAGGTGGCACTAGTGTAAGAATTTCAGACAATGTAGATTTCAGACCAAGGAAACCTCAGAGATAAAAAGCAGCTTTGCAAAATGACAATAAGCTCCAATCTCCAAGAAGGCAAATGAATCCTTCATGTGTACACTCAGAACAACAAAGGGGCAAAGTAAATAAAGCAAGGCCTGAAAGAATGCAAGGAGAAATACACGAATCCATTATTACAGTCATATATCACCACCCTTTTATCAAAAGCTATAAGTTTCATCAGGCAGAAAGTCAGGAAGGGCAGAGCTGAACTGAAGAAGCACTATAAAACAATTTAATTGTAGTTTATGGAATGCTTTATGCAACAAGGGCAGAATACACATTCCTAAGTTTACACGGAACATTCACCAAAACAGAATACATTCTGGGATATAAAACATACCTTAACAAATCTGAAAACACAAAACTCATACAAGCTATGCTCTTAAGACTTCAAAGACATTTATCTAGATATAAACAACCTAACAAAAAAGAAATAGATATCAATAGCATCAAGAGAATTGGTAAACCCCTCAACATGTGGAGATTCAACAACACACTTTGAATGTATAAGATTCAAAGAAATCTCAAGAAAAATTAAATTTATTTTGAAATAAATGAGACCACAATGTTTCAAAGAATGTGGGATGCAGCAAAAACAGTGCCTAGAGGGAAATTTATGCCATGAAACAAATATACTGTGAAAACACCAAGATGTATAAACAATAATATAAAGGCATGTACCTGAAGAA
>SJYA01002474.1:195072-222949 GCA_006410615.1 Neotragus moschatus | reverse complement strand
TACAAAAAAGTAGACCCCAGATTGGTTGGAAACAGAAATTTGATGATGTTAATTCAAGATTACCTCACCACCAACCAATCAGAAGAATGTCTATGAAATGATCACATACGCCACAACCCCCTCTCTCACCCTGTCTTTAAAAACCTTTCTCAGAACCTTTCAGAGTGTCTGGGCCCATGAAGCACTAGCTACGTGGATGCCTGGCTTGGTGCCCTGCAATACATGCTGCATTTTCCTTCACCACATCACAGTGTCAGTAGACTGGCTTTACTGCCCACTGGACAAGTGGACCCAAGTTTGGTTGCATTAACACATAGAGATAATTACAGTTTTGTTGTTCAATCACTAAGTTGTGTCCAACTCTGCAACCCCATGGACTGCAGCATGCCAGGCTTCTCTGTTCTTCTCTGTCTCCCAGAGATAGTGCTCAAACTCATCCATTGAGTTGATGATGCCATCCAACCAACTCATCCTCTGCCACTTCCTTCTCTTTTAGCCTTCAATCTTCCCAAGCATCAGAGTCTTTTCAAGTGGGTCAGCTCTTCGTATCTGGCCAAAGTATTGAAGCTGCAGCTTCAGAATCAGTCCTTCCAATGAATATTCAAGGTTGATATCCTTTAGGATTGACTAGTTTGATCTCCTTGCAATCCAAGGGACTCTCAAGAGTCTTCTACAGTACCACAATTTAAAAGCATCACTTCTTTGGCACCCAGCCTTCTTTCTGGTCCAACTCTCACGTCTGTACCTAACTATTGGAAAAACCATAGCTTTGACTATATGGAGCTTTGTAGGCAAAGTGATGTCTCTGCTGTGGCTGTTGGTCCACCATTACCCAGAGGGCAAGGATCTTTGTTGCAATAGATGCAGGGCCAACAGCCCAGAATTACTTAGAACTTTTGGTGAGTCTTCTGGAATCTCACCACCTACTGGCTACCTTTTCCTGTCTCTTCTCTTTTCCTTTCTGTCTGAAATACTGCTCTCTGTGCAGTATTCTTACCTGGGAATTCCCATGGACAAAGCAGCTGGCAGGCCACAGTCCATTGGGTGGCAAAAGAGTCAGACACAACTTAGCCTCTAACCAAAAACAAGGTGTGTGCATGCTTGCTTCTTCAGTCGCTTCAGTCATGTCTGACTCTTTGAGACCTCATGGACTGCAGCCCACCAGGCTTCTCTGTCCATGGGATTCTCCAGGTAAGATTAATAGAGTGGGTTGTCATGACCTTCTCCAGGGGATCGTCCTGACCCAGAGACTGAACCCGCTGCTCCTGTGTCTGCTGCATTGCAGGCATATTCTTTACTCCCTGAGCCACCATTGAAAGTTCCAAGGTAGTAACCACCTTTTGGGCTCACCTCATTCACAGGGTACACTCATCCTCCTAGCCCCCAGTCTTCCCTCCAGCTTTAATGTCTGGGTAAAACCAACCCCAGTCACACCTTCACCCTAAACACAGATAGGTTCCAGCTCAGACATCAACCCAGGACCACTGGAAGGAGAGCTCCGTTCTCATACTCCTGCTCCCAACTCAGAAACAGCCAACTCGGATCCTCCGAATAGAGAACCGACGTTTGACACCACCACACATGGCACAGGAAAATCTCCCCAGCAAACAGTAGTTCAAAAAGCTGGAATCTCCAGGCTTTCTTATTAGAGTCAACTCCACAGACTTCCAAGTTGACCGCCAGGAGGCCTGTCCTGCCGATTCGGGCTGAACAGAGCCTTCAGCGAGTCTCCGCAATCCCGGGGAGCTCACTCACCATTGTGACGTGTTCTAAACCTTTCTGCGTCCTTCCTTCGTCTCCAATGACCAGTGCCGGTCAGTGCAACGGACACTGAAAGGCTACCGTGAACACAGAAGGGTAGGGAACACACCACTGGGGAGCCAGGTAAGGATAAAGGAAGTCTTGGCGCTTGAGGCCCGTCCCCTGCCCACCTGCCTCAGAGGCCTCCTGGTTGGACAGATCCCAATACCCGCGCCTTACCCTAAGTGATGAGCTACAGAAGGTGGGATCGGACCTGCAACCTTCTGGCACTTTTGATCTGTGACAGAACTATTTCCTGGCCTGGGATCGCCTCTGCTGTCTTCTGGGGTTCCTCCTGCAATGGGATTCTTGATTCTGTTTCAAGGTGGAGCAAGTACAGATGAGACAGTGGCCCACACCAGAGCTGACTGGAGCAAGAAAGCCTTATGTCCTCCAGGGGTCAAGGCTTGATGTAAGCCTCTGCGTCAACTCATGAAACTGTGCTTCTTCTTAAAAAAGCAGAGGACGTCCCTGGTGGTCCAGTGGTTAAGAGTCGTCCTGCCAATGCAGGTAACACAAGTTCGATCCCTAGCTCGGGAAGATCCCACAGGCCTCTGGGCCATTGAACCGGAGGGTCACAACTACTGAGCCCCCTGAGGAACAAAAGAAGCCACTGCAATGAGGAGCCTAGACACCACAACTAGAGAAAGCCCGAATGCAGCAATGAAGACCAAGCAAGGTAAGAAAGAAAGAAAACAAAAGCAGACCCTTAAATATGAACTCATCAGGTAAAATAATAAAGCTCAAGATTCAGAAAACTAAGATCATGGCATCTGGTCCCATCACTTCATGGGGAATAGACGGGGAAACAGTGGCAAGAGTGTCAGACTTTATTTTTCTGGGCTCCAAAATCACTGCAGATGGTGACTGTAGCCATGAAATTAAAAGGCACTTACTCCTTGGAAGGAAAGTTATGACCAACCTAGATAGCATATTCAAAAGCAGAGACATTACTTTGCCAGCAAAGGTCCATCTAGTCAAGGCTATGGTTTTTCCAGTGGTCATGTATGGATGTGAGAGTTGGACTGTGAAGAAAGCTGAGCACCGAAGAATTGATGCTTTTGAACTGTAGTGTTGGAGAAGACTCTTGAGAGTCCCTTGGACTGCAAGGAGATCCAACCAGTCCATCCTAAAGGAGATCAGTCCTAGGTGTTCATTGGAAGGAATGAATCTAAAGCTGAAACTCCAATACTTTGGCCACCTCATGCGAAGAGTTGACTCACTGGAAAAGACCCTGATGCTGGGAGGTATTGGGGGCAGGAGGAGAAGGGGACAACAGAGGATGGGATGGCTAAATGGCATCACTGACTCGATGGACGTGAGTTTGGGTAAACTCCGGGAGTTGGTGATAGACAAGGAGGCCTGGCATGCTGTGATTCATGGGGTTGCAATGAGTCGGACACGACTCAAGTGACTTAGCATGCATGCATGCATTGGAGAAGGAAATAGCAACCCACTCCAGCATTCTTGCCTGGGACAGAGGAGCCTGGTGGGGTGCTGTCTATGGGGTCGCACAGTATCAGATAGGACTGAAGCGACTTAGCAGCAGCAGCAGCATGAATATTCAAACATATTCATGTATAAGTTTATGTATAGCTGAAATCAACACAACATTGTAAATCAACTATACAATAAAAATTTTAAAAAAAGATTGTTCATTGCAAGTGTATTGAAATTCAATTAACATATTTTTATCTTGTGTACTATCACTTTGCTGAACTCAATAATGAGTTCTAATACGTTTTGTTGTGTGTGTGTATTTTCAATAGGATTTTTAAGATTTTTCTAAATAGAATATATCTCACCTGTATGTAGAAATACTTTTACATCAGGACTTCCCTGGCCGTCTAGTGTTTAAGATCCTCTGCTACCACTACATAATTTGATCCCTGATTGGGGAACCCAGGTCCCAAATGCCATGACATGAGCAAGAACAGAAAAAAAAATTTTTTTTTTTACATCTTACTAACCAATCTATAAGCATTTTATTGTCTTTTTCTTGTGTAATGGTTTTAGTTAAAAGCTTCAGTACATTCTGCATATCTGAGGTTGTTGATATTTCTCCCAGCAATCCTGATTTCAGCTTGTGATTCATCCAGTGCAGCATTTCACCTAGCTATGGTTTTTCCAGTAGTCATGTATGGTTGTGAGAGTTGGATCATAAAGAAGGCTGAGGGTCAATATATAGTCTCGTCGTACTCCTTTCCCAATTTTGAACCAGTCTGTTATTCGATGTCTTATTCTGTTGCTGCTTGACCTGCATCAGTTCAGTTCAGTTCAGTCGCTGAGTCGTGTCTGACTCTTTGCGACCCCATGAATCGCGGCACTTTTAATAACTATAAAATTGCACATGAACTGTACATATCTGTATTTTATCACTATGGGGAATCTTTACTGTTAATCAAAGAAAACAGGACTTTTTATATTGCTGCCTTCCATCTTCTTACACAAGAATGCAGATCCTGAAGAAGTGTTTAAGATGTATTATGTGGTGGAAATACAAGTGCTCAATAATGACATCTTCACTGATTGAGGCACTTATCAAATAAAAGATATACACACACCCCAGCCTCTGTATTATGTCACATGACATTTTATACTTTCCTTCAATACCCTTATTTGCATTTCATAAACCAAAGCTTTACCACTTATTAACCACCTCTCTTTTCCTACTAAACACAAGCATCAGAACTATAAGAATTTATCTCATACCAAAATACACAAATCCTCCAGTGTCTTGGTTACTTATGTTGAATGGACTATGTTGATCTTAAAGTGCGTGCCAATGAGGTTTGTGAAATCTTAGCATCAAAAGTATAATCTCCAGCTTCCCTGCAGATTATAATATACATATATATAGTGAATATATATTCCCTTTGTTGCAGGACAGAAACCAAGACAACACTGTAAAGCAGTTATCCTCTAATTTAAAAAAAATAATAAAATTTGAGAAAAAGGAATCTCATTGCAGGAAGAGCTGCAGAACACCGTAAAGGTAAACCCAGGCTAGGAAACATGTCTTTCACCAAGCAAAAGTACCAGACAGGGACTGGTCCCAGCCCATCTCCAACAGATTGTCCCTCAAACAGGAGAGGTGGGGCATTGGAATCTGTCCGACCAAGAGGCCGCTGAGTCCGGTGGGCGGGGGAAATATCACCCCTCCACGCCCAAGGAATTGAGTTGTTTCCTTCCTTGCGCAGCGCGAGTCGCCAGCATCCTGTTCTTTCCTCACTGGTAAGTCACTCTTACTCATCTTCAGTCGTCCTGTCATCTGATCTGGTTGTTGGAATCCTTGGGAGTTCAGTTCAGTTCAGTTCAGTCGCTCAGTCGTGTCTGACTCTTTGCGACCACATGAATTGCAGCACGCCAGGCCTCCCTGTCCATCACCAACTCCCGGAGTTCACTTAGACTCAGGCCCATCGAGTCAATGATGCCATCCACCCATCTCATCCTCTGTCGTCCCCTTCTCCTCCTGCCCCCAATCCCTCCCAGCATCAAAGTCTTTTCCAGTGAGTCAACTCTTCGCATGAGGTGGCCAAAGTACTGGAGCTTTCCAAAGAAATCCCAGGGCTGATCTCCTTCAGAATGGACTGGTTGGATCTCCTTGCAGTCCAAGGGACTCTCAAGAGTCTTCTCCAACACCACAGTTCAAAAGCATCGATTCTTTGGCGCTCAGCCTTCTTCACAGTCCAACTCTCACATCCATACATGACTACTGGAAAAACCATAGCCTTGACTAGACGGACCTTAGTCGGCAAAGTAATATCTCTGCTTTTGAATATGCTATCTAGGTTGGTCATAACTTTTCTTCTAAGGAGTAAGCGTTTTTTGATTTCGTGGCTGCAGTCACCATCTGCAGTGATTTTGAAGCCNACATCCATACATGACTACTGGAAAAACCATAGCCTTGGCTAGACAGACCTTAGTCGGCAAAGTAATATCTCTGCTTTTGAATATGCGATCTAGGTTGGTCATAACTTTTCTTCCAAGGAGTGTCTTGATTTCATGGCTGCAGTCACCATCTGCAGTGATTATGAATATTAGGTCATTAAATCTCAAAGGCTGATACATAAGGGCACAACCTTAGCTGGTTCCAATCCTGGTTAAACACAATATGGAATGCCAAACTTAGCACTGAATATCATTTTTTTCTGGCTGCAGATTAAATACAAAATGATTGTCTTCACTTGGGAAACAGGAAAATTGTTGCACTAGACGGAATTCAGTGAAACTGACCCACTTCTTCTTCCTCCTCTTCTCCTTCTTCTGTTACCATGATTTCTTCTACTACTACTACTTCCTCATTTAAAATTTTTTATTTATTGTAATTTTGGCTGTGCTGGGTTTTCGTTGCTGTGCACAGGCATTCTCTAGTTGCAGCGAGCAGGGTCTATTCTTTAGTAGTGGGACATGGACTTCTCACTGAAGTGACTCCTTCTGTTGTGGTGCAAGGGCTTAGTTGCCCCACAGCATGTGAGATCTTCCTCAACTAGGGACTGAACTTGTTTACCCCGCATTGGCAGGTGGATTTTCAATCACTGGATCACCAGGGAAGTCCCTACTTCTTCCTCTGATTTTCCTTCCTCTTCTTCTTTGATTCGCCTAATTCTTCTTCTTTTCTTTTTCTTTTGTCTAGACTGTTCCTAGATGTGGGTAGGTGGATATTTCCCATAAATAATAGTGCTAGGGAGTCTTTTTAATGGGGCAACACAGATGACTACATTGATTTAAAGTGATTCCACATCAGTTGACTTCTGACAGCATGAAATACTCCTGATGATTAACATACTCAAAATAGTACGATTTTAAAGGCTTTCGCAGACACTGTCCTTTTTTTGTAACTTTTTATGGGAGGCAGATCAAACTTTCTCAAAGCTTTTATTTTGCGGGGGAGGGAATGCATGCTGTGTTCATAATTTTAAGTCTCAGTAAAATTAACCACACTTGTAAAAAATCATTTACTTTTTTGCAAGGCCTCCTTCTATAACATTCCCTTCTTCTCCACATGCTGTTTGGTTTCCCATCTTTACCTCCTTGGGCAGGCTTGCTCATTTCAGTGGGTTCTCATTTCCATGGTAAACACCAAGAAGGTAGGAACTGTTCTAGTTTCACTTCCCTGTTTCTAGTTTCACTGTTCTGTATCGAGTCCCCAGTGGCTTAGCAGAGGTTACTAGCTCTTCCACTAGCCACCAGGGTCTCAGATTTGCTTGTTTTTTTGTTAAGTTTAATTAACCATTTTGCAATGGCCCTCACCTCGTCTAAGCACCAGGATGGAAGAAGAAAAATGGACAGGAAAAGATGACAGACATTAAGAAAGTTTTCTTTCTTCCATGGTGCAGACGGCAAGCCAAGCTGGAAATGAGCTGCCATGCCACTCAATCTCACAGTTCCTGAACTGCTGCTAGAAATTAGGCAAGATAACCTTTGGAGTGAGGCAAAGGGAATTACTTGGTCTGTGAATTAGTGAGGATGTCAGGACGCAGCATGGCTGATTCAGTCCTCAAGTCCATGGTTTTCAAATAGCTGAAACATTCTGAACAAGCGAAAAATCAGCACATCTGTTCATTGGATCAGTGGAGGGCGCCTACTGAGCTCTGAAACACCAAGGCTGATGGGTCTGGTGAATTATTCAGCATTCCAAAAAGCTAGGGTGCTCTCCATGTAGGCTGGTTGGAAAGTTTAGAGTGCCAAGAAATACATGGTACTGTATTTATATTACCTGGAGTTGAAAACTGTGTAACCCAGTTTCCACTGCTTATGGCAACAAGCTGAAGTCTGAAACCTGGAGTCTAGAGGAACACCTAGGGATGAAGTTCAAGATTAGATTCCACAGGTTCAATCAAGTGCAGCTGCCACTGCTTTCTAACCAATAAGTTTACACCTATAATAATGGGCCCACCAACACAAGATGAAAACATTGAAGTAAGTAAATAATCACGGTTGGAGATCGAGTGCATCAATAGGCTTATGGCCAGTCGAGTCCTAGGAGAAGGGTCTACTTAAGTGTATCAGCGGAAACCTGGAGATCAAAGAGACTGAAGCCAATTTTCCTGACTGCCAGGCAAGGAAATGGTCCCTGGCAAGACACCATCATCACCGTTTCCCAGAGTTTGCTCCAACTCATGTCCACTCAGTTGGTGATGCCATCCAACCATCTTGTCCTCTGTTGTCCCCTTCTCCTCTTGCCTTCAATTTTTCCAAGCATCAGGTGGCCAAGGTATTGGAGCTTCAGCTTCAGTCCTTCCAATGACTATTCAGGGTTGATTTCCTTTAGAGTTGACTGGCTTGATCTTGCTGTTGAAGAGATTCTCAAGAGTCTACTCCAGCACCACAGTTCCCTACAGACTCCTAAAGTCTTGAGAGAGGAAGAGGGGACTCCTGGGAGGTCCAGAGAACTTGAACCATGGGGTCTGAGAATAAGCAGGCACTCTTTCTCAGCATGGTGGTGATGGTCATCTGGGGGGATAAGGTAATGGACCCTACAGTGGTTGCTCCCTGATAGAGTCTCCCAGACACACCCAGTCGTCAGCACACATTCAAGCCAAGATGACCAGCTAGCGCTGCCGCGTCTGCCAGTTTCCAGGGTCCTCGAGTTTCCTTCGAGTTTTCTCCTCACCTGAGTTTTAGATAGTTGTCTCTGGGATCTGAACTAGCTGAGGGCAAGGATACAGAAGTTCTTTTCTCCCCACTCCTGTCCCTTTGGCCAGAGTCCTCATCCACTGCCTTTTCTGTCCTCCCTAGGTGACCAGTGCTCCCTTGCTGGTTCCCAGTGGCCTGAGGCCCTTTGCTGTGTTATTACACCAAGACCGTGACCCCCACCACAACCCCATCCCCGCAAGAGAATCTCTCAGTCCTGCTATTTTGGAGACCTGGAGATAAGGTCCCCTTCTTAGTCGATGATAACTAAGCTAAATATAGGGCTTCCCTGGTAGCTCAGATGGTAAAGAATCCACCGCCATGCAGGAGACTCCACTTCAATTCCTGGTCAGGAAGATCCCCTGGAGAAGGGATAGGCTACCCACTCCAGTATTCTCAGGCTTCCCTGGTGGCTCAGATTGCAAAGAATTCACCTGCAAGGTGGGAGACCTGGATTCGATCCCTGAGTTGTGAAGATCCCCTGTAGGAGGGCATGGCAACCCACTCCAGTATTCTTGCCTGGAGAATCCCCATAGACAAAGGAGCCTGGCAAGCTATACAGTCCATGGGGTCAGAAAGAGTTGGATACGACTGAAGCAACTTAGTACGTATGCAAGTACAAAAACATAGGGCAAGTTAGATTTGGCCTGTGGAGCCACAGTTTGCTGACTCTTGGTGTGGAAGAAAGAATACTAGGCAGGAAAAACCTGCCCCTCTATCTCCCAATACAGCCCAGACCTTAACAAGCTGTGTGTCTTTAGGCAAATCACCTCCTACTTTATTCCTACCTCTCACTCCTCAAAGGAATGTGACTTAGATAGGGTGACGTGGGACCCCAGCCACTCGCCTGACGTCCTCAGCTGTCCTGTTCATCAGTGGCCAACAAGGCAAAGGCAGTGGAATCAGTGTTGATACTAACAGCTCAGTCACCTTAAACTTCTGTTATAGTGTATATCCTTTCCCTTCATCTTCACAACATACCAAGGCAATAGCATCCCTCTTTAACAGATGAGGAAACAGAGATCAGGGATGTTAACTAACTTTCCCAGGTTACAGAATGGGGAAGTCACAAGCTCAGGATTCAAGTTCAGGTTCATCCAGCCACACTCAGTTTTCTCCCTTGTAGGTTTCACTGCCATTTCCTCTCATCATTTTGCAGATGTTGTTTGTCTCTGGCTACGCTGTTTTCCTACCCAGTTGCTGGAGTGATCATATCTAACAACCTCCATGTGAAATCCCACCATGCTTTGGATGGAATCAAGCCTTTCTTGAAAGAACAGAATGAGATAGCTTCAGAGTCCTCACTGTGGCTTATAAGACCCCTATGATCTCTGCTATCACATTCCCACCATTCTGGCCTTTCTTCTCTACTCCACCTACCCTATTCCAGACCCAGACATTTTGCTTTGTCTAAAACATGTCAAAGAGACTTGCACATCAAGATCTTGGAACTCCTAGTTCTCTAGCTTGGAACACTATTCTCTTAGTATCCAAATGGCTCGTTCTCTCATTTAATTGATGCCTCAACTTAAATGTCACCTCCCGAAAAAGAACTTTCCTGGCAATTTTATCCATCAGCTCATCTCCTTATGTTGCTTTAGTGTTTCTTGTAGCACCAATCATACTAAGCAGTAATCATGTCTGTCTTTTTTTCCCTTCTCTCTTACATGGCGAGGGCAAAGAATTTGTCTTGTTCATTGATAAATGGTGCCTGACTTCACAGACTTTCAGTAACTATCTGTTGATTGTGGAATAAATGAAAGAATATTTTGGAATGAGGTGACGGAGCCTGACTGGCTTGAGTTCATTGCTCACCACTCTGAGGGCAGTGATTTAAATATATGAGCAGTGAGAAGCCTCGTCTCCTAGACCCGTAGCTGAAAGAATAATCTGCTTCCCTCAGTCAGAAAAATCATCCTTAGAAAGTACCTGATACAAGAAATGATACAAAATGGAAGAAAGGTTAGTCTAGAGAAAGATTAGTCTCATATCTCTGAATGTCAGAGGTTGTCTACGCTAGAATTTTCTAGCTTCCAGTCCCTGAGCCACTCCTTGCTTGGTCTCTACAGTCTGCAGCACCCTTCTCTGCAGGGGTGTTTCTGACCAGACTGTATCACCATCAACCCCCAACCACCAAATTCTCTTCTCCCCAGGCTTGAGGGCAGCATGGAGACTTCAGATCAGTGCTTCTTGTGGAGAAACACTATTTCCATCCAAGCTCTGTCACTTGAAGGACGAAGGGTCAGAGAGCTGAAATAGCTTGGCTAGGGTCCCACTGCCACATCCTGGTCCAGAGTCTAGGTCTCCTGATCACAAAGTGTGTCCTAGCGCCACACTCCACGCGGCACACGGTGAAGGTTAACAGCCAGTAATACCTCCAGCTGTTCCTTCAAGAATCCACTCAATTCCACAAACACTGGTCGAGCACCCAAAGTGTGCCTGGCCCTGTATTTGGTTAGAACCTGAGGGGAGCAAGGAGAGCAGCAGAGAGCCTGTCCTTGAAGAGTTTTCTGGAAGTTCAAACACAGAATGAAGGCAGTAAGAGTCTTAAAATTGAGATATTGATAAACAGGTGAAGGCAGCAATCAGTTTAACCTCAAAGAGGGCTTAAAGCACCTTCTCAGAACCTCCTCCAACAGTCATGCCTAGACTGGACTCTGGTTATGACAGATATGATTTTTTAAAAAGAGGCAGAGAGGAAAGAAGGAAGGAAAGGAGAGAAAAGGAAGAGAGGAAAACGGAATAGTCTGGGGCTTCCTCCTCCCCCTCCCCTTACTTGGACACATCTCTGCTTCTTTCAGACTTTTCAGCAGGGACCTCACTACTCTGAAGTCCTAGGATGAAACAAAAGAGCTGAATTATTTTTTCCTCTAGATTTTCCTTACCTGGCCCTCCGCCCAGACTTCAGCGACAAACTTCTGCATAATTATAGAAACTTGACTACTACAGAACACAATCAATGACAGACATTCCCTCCATCAAAGGCACAGTGAGGTCTTCTGGATGAATCGGTGTCGGTGTTGGGGATGCAGAAACATAGGGGAGCCTATCTGTCAGTCCTATCTATGCCCAGTCCAGGCTCAGCCGCACAGAGGTCACCGCTCTACCAGAAAAGTTATGCTGCCCTTTAGCAATCTTTACAAACCTTTCTTCTCCATTGTGACAACAATAAAATCCAAAAAGAAAGAAAAGGAGAGAGAGAGAGAGGCAGTGTGCAAGTGCACTGGCAGAAAAATTGAGCAGTTGACGTTAACATGGAAACAAGTAATTTCTGATTTCCTTCCCTTTATATAAGCAAAAAGCAAAAGGTAAGAGAGAAAGCAGAAAACAAGATAAAAGCTTGTCTCCTGAGCGCTCTCTGCTCTCTTTTTCCACCCTTCCCCTTTCTTCCATCTCGCAAAAGATTAAGATTTATCCTACAGCCCCAAACTGTTTGGGATCGAGACTTGCCTGAGTACAGAAAGGAAACCAGCTTTCCCTCCGCCCGACCAGGATGCTTGCACCCGAGTTCATTCGCCCACTCTGCCCACATTTTCCTGCCTGTTGCACGCAAAAGCAGTTGTCTCCAAACGCCAATTACCGATATTCAGAACTGTGGTTTTCCTACCCTGGTTAGAGATTCCTCCATGAGAGCCTGGGGTGAGCTCCTGAGTTCAAAGAGAACCGGGGTGAGGGTGGAGGGAAACCCCTTCTCCAACCTCCACACGGTTCTTGTTGCCAAGGGAACCCTTGCTTTGTCAGGGAGGCTAAGAATGGCCGCCTCTCCCAGGGCCTGGCTCCAGGAGTGGCCAAAGCACCGCACAGGGCTGGGGCAGAGGGAGGGAAGCTCCGCACACGCTGGGGACAAAGAAATCACTTTCAAGGAATGAAAGCATTGGTGAAAAACATAGGGCCTTCGGAGGCGCCAGTGGAAGGAGGCAGTAAGTTTAGCGATGATGCTGCGATTGGATTTGAGTTGGTTTTTGTGTCCCTGAAGGGAATGAAATTCAAATCTGTATTTCAGAGGAGACGCTGGGAGAGGGGGGCGGGCAGAGTGGAAGGGGTGCGTCTTGTCCTCCTGCAGCCATGCTGAGCAGTAACCAGATCAAAAACTATTTTGTTAACAGGCTTAGTGGAAGCTTAGACTGAAGTTAGGGATTATTATTTTGTCTAGGGATTGGTTGGAGGAGGATCTGGCTGTTTCCTAGAAATCAGGTGGAGTCTGGCCAGGCGATGATGGTATACTTTTTTTAATGAGCAAGCATATTCTCTTTTGCTCTGAATTTTAGGGANAACAGGCTTAGTGGAAGCTTAGACTGAAGTTAGGGATTATTATTTTGTCTAGGGATTGGTTGGAGGAGGATCTGGCTGTTTCCTAGAAATCAGGTGGAGTCTGGCCAGGCGATGATGGTATACTTTTTTTAATGAGCAAGCATATTCTCTTTTGCTCTGAATTTTAGGGACTGATTTGGCTTTTCTCTGAGGAAGAGATTCTTTCAGAGAATGGGTCAAAGGAGCACGTTTTATGCATGCTTATTTTGAAAGCCATTTGTCAAGGGTAGGGCAGGTTAAGTGGTGGTTTAGAGAATTTGGACGGACTCTAATTCCTAGCCTACGGTCTAGCATGGTGTAGGTGCTCAATAAAGAATTTGCTTTTGGAAGAGTTGTCAAAAGATAAGTGTCTTGTCTTTCCAGCAAGGTAGGGAGATAAATATTTGACAGATGGTATGGTTAAGGCTGAAAGGACCTGGCTTAACTGTGGACCCATGATGGAATGGTGGTAGTGAACAGACTCCAGCCCATAGCCCACTACTTTTGACCATGGTGTCTAATGACTTTTTAAAAATTAATTTATTTTAATTGGAGGCTAATTACTTTAGAGTATTATATTGGTTTTGCCATACATCAACATGAATCCACCACAGGTGTACACGTGTTTCCAATCCTGAACCCCCCTTCCACCTCCCTCCCTATACCATCCCTCTGGGTCATCCCAGTGCACCAGCCCCAAGCATCCTGTATCCTNTACGAGAAGCTTCAGATGAAAGTGAGAATCTGCTTCTTGGAACAGCTGCTTGTGTGAAGGCTTGGAAGTTGGATAAAGTGTCTTTTTTTTTTTTGCATTTGAACTTTGATGGGCTCTCTGGATCCCTGCCCTGCTGATCTCTCCACTATGTCCTTATCCTGACCCCTATCCTGACAAGAAAGGTCAGTGTACAGAGGTGCCCAGGATGGAATTTCAAAGCAGGTAGGCTTAGCCCACAGTATGGAGAGTTCCTCACCTTAACCCACATCACAGCCACAGAAAGAGCCCAAACCCACCCCCGTCCTCACCCTCCTTTTCTCTCCTTCTCATCATCAGACTCTTGTAAGTACCCCTGTCTTCCTGAGAATCCCAACCTGCATACTAAATACACATTCATTCACATCCATGAGTGAGTGTCATCTGTCTCAACCTTTAAATGCATTCCTGGGTGGGTGATCAGAGCCTGCTTCTGGGCAGACTGATCAAACAGAAGAACTGATGGGCCTAGGGAATACCTTAGAGGTCTGTGTGAATGGACTGTGCAGTGTGAGTAGAGTGGAGAGGAAGTAACTCCACCCTGGAGAGGCAGACAGGAGACAGAGCACGGAAAGCGGGCAAAGAAGATGGGCTATAGCAAAGCACAAACTGAGTAAGGCATGTCAAAGCCAAATAGCCCTCACTCAGCTATGACAACCAAGAAGATGCTGTTTGGGAACCATTCTGATTCTCGAGGGGTGAAGACTTCAGCATCAGGAAATACAGGCAAAGATGAACGTGTAAATAGAAAACCTGAAGGACAGGGAGCTTTCTTGAGGAGCAGCTGACTGTCCTTACAACCAAAAATTTCTAGGGTCTGAATTTTCTTCTGAAAGCCTGTCTGCAGGTGGGTCAACCCTTCAGGTTTAAGGTACCTATGAATAAAGTTCTTATGCGGTGTGCTCTGAGCCCATTACTAACTTAGGAGGTTTTGTGCTTCCAAAGCATCTCCTGTTTGGTCAGAGGAAGGACTAGTCTTCATGAAGTGAATACGGCCAGTAGCTAATGTTGATGTAAACTTTGGAGGCAACCTAGAAAGGATGCTTCCAACTTGTCATTTTCATCTAGTTAATGGAATTCTCAGAGCTGCCTCAACATGGCTTCTTCTTTGACGCCCATGAAACTGACTGGACTGTAAAGTAAGACCCAGCAACACTTGGCACAAAGGATGAGAGTGTGTGACCCAGTGTTAGTAAGGCTTCTTTGATAAGGATAGCAGAGCTTCTCTCATGCTGAACAATTCATCAATATGTAGATATTAACTACCTCCATGCTGAGTGCTCTGCCTAAGCAGAGATCACAGTTCATGGGTGGGGATATTGTGTAGAAAAATGAACTGCACTGGGACCATTTACTCCAAGAAAGCTTTTCCCCACCACACCCTGATAAATGTTTTTTCTAATGGTCCTTTATCTGAAATAGCCCACCGAGAACATTATATAGCTAACGCAGAAGGCCACATCCCAGGCATTCTTGTTACCATTCCAAACTTATTATTTACGTGTGGCTTTGGATGCTCTTCAGAAGATTCACTGAAGCATTCACACCAGTTCAGTCCAAAACGTCAACCTTTAGCTAGACCATTCTTTACATGGCAGTGCTGGCACTGTGAATCATTTCAGAGTCGAAATGTCAGGCACATGATCTCCCAAAGGAAAAAAAAAAAAGAAGGAAAATTGCCAGCAGTCCCTGACCCTCAGCTACTTCTCCTTAAAGGCCCTATGGTATTCCATATTAGAGGCTTGGAAAACAACGTTATGACTGTCAGCAAACTGCAGGAATTGTACTGGCAAGATCGACTTGTGGTGGCTCTGTCTACAGATTGTGTTTCTTGTCTGGCTGCCAAGACCCACTGTCCCTGATAAATGTAGCACTCAGAGAGGGCCAGTGAGAGAGGTGCATTGTACCCCAGAAACCAGCCCTCTGCAGAAGGTCAGTGAGACCAGATCTAGAAACCAAGCGAAGATGGTGGACAAAGGATTGGAGGATCCAGGGGGTTGCTTTTGGAAAACCTGAGGCATATCAGTGTGTAATCTTTGCTTGCACATTGCCAATAGGTGCAGCTAATTATAGGGATTGTGGGGGTACAAATAAATATCCGATGTGAACTTGTCCTCCAGAAACTGTCCGTCTGTGTAGCTAGCCAGTGGACATTCTATGTGAAAACATAAAGTGAAACATAATTTAATAAATGGAGCAGATTAAACATTATATTTATAATTTATTAATGCTGAGAGTATGGGAAATGATAGCTTCCAGTTTGGAGCAACTAGAGAATATATACATTTTTATTTACTTAATGTTTTGCATAGCTCTTACTAGTTCTGAGTGCCCCTAACTGATACTAGCTCATTTAATCCTCTGCACAGTCTGATGGTGTTACGTACTGTTAGCATAGTCATTTATTCCTTTTAGATAAAGAAACTGAGACAAAAGTGTTAAGTAGCCTTCCTAAGGTCATGGCATCTGGTTCCTGGTTCCATCACTTCATGGTAAATAGAAAGGAAAAAAGTGGAAGCAGTGACAGATTTTCTTTTCCTGGGCTCCAGAATCACTGTGGACAGTGAGTGCAGTCATGAAATTAAAAGACACTTGCTCTTTGGAAGAAAAGCTATGACCCATCTAGACAGCGTATTGAAAAGTAGAGACATCACTTTGCTGACAAAGGTCAGTAGAGTCAAAGCTACGATTTTCCCAGTAGTAATGCATCAGTGTGAGATCTGGACCATAAAGAAGGCTGAGCACTGAAGAATTGATGCTTTTGAATTGTGGCGCTGGAGAAGACTTTTGAGAGTCTCTTGGACTGCAAGGAGATTCAACCAATCCATCCTAAAGGAAATCAATCCTGAATATTTATTGGAAGGACTGATGCTGAAGCTGAAGCTCCAATATTTTGGCCACCTGATACAAAGAGCTGACTCACTGGAAAAAACCCTGATGCTGGGAAAGATTGAAGGTGAAAGGATAAAGGGGCAGCAGAAGATGAGATGATTAGGTAGCATCACTGACTCGATGGACATGCATTTGAGCAAACTACAGGAGACAGTGGAAGGCAGGAGTCTGGTGTACTAGAAAGCATGGAGTCACAAAGAGTTCGATACAGTTTAGTGATTGAACAAAAACAATGAGGTCACACAGCTAATAAGTGACAGGGTTGTGATTTAAAACCCCATGGAAGGAAAAAAGAACTCAGGTTAGCTTTTGTAGGAGAATTTGAAATGCAAGAAGGTCATTGGTGAGGAAGGGAGTGACATGATGGAAGAATCATACCCTTCACTTTCGAATAGTTGATCTGATGATAAAAGTAGGAAACATTGTAAAGGGAGATGGTGGGACGACTTAGTCAACACCTAGTATAGATCTCAGTTATGGAAACAGAAATGAATGGAGAAATGCAAAAGAATCTATACATGAGGAAATGACACAGATTAATGACCAAATGGATATGAGAGACAAGGAAGTAGAAAGTCAAGACTTCTCTCATTTTGACCTAAAAACTAGTGGTACCATTGACAGAATTAGGGAAGGTAAGATGAAGCATGGGTTTTGAGATGATTGTAGAATTTCCAAATACATGCAACCTTCAAGCAATTGCTTAAAAGTGGAGCTTGGCCTTAGGAATGTGGTCAGGCCTGGATTTATGGACTAGGGAACTATTTATGGGCTGTAAATGTGAGTGATACAAGTGCTCCAAGGGAAGGCGAAGAGTAGAGAGCGGAAGTTAGGGACTGAACTTTGTCCCAATACACTTACCGAGGGGAAGTGGATTAACTAAAATGAAACAGAAAGGAGAAGATAGAAGAAAGGTAAAAAACTAGGATAGTATACCATTGTGGAAATCAAGGGGAGATGCTCTCAGAAAGAAGAGGATAGTTATCAGTTTGTTATGCTGCAATGAGGTAATGGAAAATAGGGAGTGAGGCAAGAAAAAACAGTCGTGGTGACTTCTGGGCAGCCAATATAAATGAGGTGTTCCTTTTCTCACTTCTGTAGGCTGAGTTTTGATTGTTCTGTCAACATTTCCTGATATAGAAAGGTTTTAAACCTCTCATCCTCCCATCACTCTCCTCTGTCTGTAGGAAACACATAATGAGAAGATAGCATGGACTCAAATGGAAAGGCTCTACTGATAAAAACAAATTTGGCAACTGATAGAGCAGGTCATAGTTAGGGATAGAGCCCTCATCCTACAAAATTTCTTCCAGACTGTCACGGTCTTTGAGTGCAGTTATTCAACCAGTTGTGAATCCACTTGGGGGATTTGCTGAATGACTGGCTGAAATGAATAAGTATTATATTTTGAGTGGTGTTTTAATTTATCAACATGGCAAATTGTAGTTCAGTGGTGAATGAAGTTACAATGCTATAATATGTTCCTAATGAGCAAATATGGGTTCTCAATGATCACTAGTTTTTCCAAAAATTTTGAACCTACACCGAAACATTCTTTCCTAGAACATTGCCAAGGATAAATTTTAAATTCGAGGAACTAAATTTCAGTAAATTTGGATATCTTCTGATCACTAGTCCTTTGAGAACTCTCCTGCTCATTACATCATCTCAGAAATAATAAGACTGCTTAGAGGACATAGGAATATATATTTTCACCATAAGTTTTTTTTCAGATAAGATTTTCAAGGCCTAAAACCCTGAACTTGAATTCATAGGTACCTAATTGTTCCCTCTCAATGTTGACTTGAATTCTTTATATTTCTTATTCTATATAATTCTTTATATCGCTTATTCTATTCTTTCAGATATGACATATCTTGATAGAAAATCTGATACTCTGGGACTTCCTCGGTGGTCCAGTGGTTAAGAATCCTCCTTGCAATGCAGGGGACACAGGTTTGATCTCTGATCAGGGAACTAAGATCCTACGTGCTGTGGAGCAGCTAAGCCCGAGTGCCACAACTACGGAGCTGGTATACTCTGGAAAAGTTCTACTGTGAAAAACAGAACCAGACTATGCTATGACTATAGGGTCTGTACATCACAAGGAAAGATTTTGCACGATGCAACGAAGATTGTGTATGCCGAAACTGAGACCTGAAGCTGCCAAATTAATTAGTTAATTAGAAAACTCTGACACCCTAATACAAGTTAAAGTTGAGTGTCCTTCCTTCTCTCTGTTATTCAGCAATGCAATGAAGACATGCCTCATTCTGATAGTCAGCTTTCCCAGCAGCCAGAAAATGAATGGCACGGTTGCTATATCTTCTGATTCAACTCCATTTTTCAAACGGATTCTTCTGAGCTCTAAATGGAGAAACCCCCTCCACCCCCACCCCCCGTCATGTATCTGCACAGTTTCATGGGCTAGCTGTCCTCTTTTGTTCCAGTTGGGATTCTTTTCAGCTGAACAGCTGGAATTGCAACTTTGGCATTCTTCAAACTTAGAAATTCCCAGTCACTTTAGAACTCTTCTAGATATAGACCTATTTCTATCTATCTCTGAATTTCCTAAAGCCTTGGGTATGTGTTCAAAAATACTCCTTGTGTCTATAAATACTCTGACATGGTTCTCTCAATATTCCTGTTAATATCATTCTGAAGGCCAATATTAAGTATAAGGGGAATCCTCTTTTAATTTTTTTCCTGTACTTTCTAAAAGCTGAAATTGTTAATGAGGTAAATGATTGTGAGATAATCTAGTTTTACTGGAGTTAGACTTTTGGTAAATTTATGGGGAGACAGGGTTTCCCAGGTGGCGGTAGTGGTAAAGAACCCATTTNAGGCTGCAGTCCATGGGGTCGCTAAGAGTCGGACATGACTGAGCGCCTTCAGTTTCACTTTTCACTTTCATGCATTGGAGAAGGAAATGGCAACCCACTCCAGTGTTCTTGCCTGGAGAATCCCAGGGACGGGGGAGCCTAGTGGGCTGCTGTCTATGGGGTCACACAGGGTCGGATACGACTGAAGTGACTTAGCAGCTGATGCTAGTAAGGTCATGCTTAAAATCTTGGATGCTAGGCTTCAGCATCTTGTGAATCAAGAACTTCCGGATGTCCAAGCTGGGTTTAGAAAAGGCAGAGGAACCAGAAATCAAATTGCCAACATTCTCTGAATCATAGAGAAAGCAAGGGAATTCCAGAAAAACATTTACCTCTGTTTTATTAACTATACTAAAGCCTTTGACTGTGTGGATCATAACAAATTGTGGAAAACTTTAGAGATAGTAATACCAGACTATCTTACCCATCTCCTGAGAAATCTATATATGGGTCAAGAAGAAAAAATGAGAACCCTGTACAGACAACCAATTGCTTCAAGATTGAGAAAGGAGTGCAAGGGCTGTCTGCAGCCACCCTGTTTGTTTAACATATATGCTGAGCACATCATGAGAAATGCTGGGCCAGATGAGTTACAAGCTGAAATCAAGATAGGTGGGAGAAACATCAACAACCTCAGATATGTGGATGATACCACTCTAATGGCAGAAAGCGAAGAGAAACTGAAGAGCCTCTTGATGAAGGTGAAGGAGGAGAGAGCCGGCTTAAAACTAAATACTAAAAAAAACTAAGATCATGGCATCTGGCTACATTACTTCATGGCAAATATAAGGGGAAAATGTGGAATTAGTGACAGATTTCCTTTTCTTGGGCCCCCAAATCACAGTGGGATGGGGACTGCAGCTGTGAAATCAGAAGGCAATTGCTTCTTGACAGGAAGGCTCTGACAAACCTACACAGTGTGTTGAAAAGCAGAGGCTTTACTCTGCCAATGAAGGTCCGTATAGCCAAGGCTATGGTATTCCCAGTGGTCACTTACCGTTGTGAGAACTGGACCATAAAGAAGGCAGAATGCCAAAGAATTGATGCCTTCGAACTGTGGTGCTGGAGAAGAAAGTCCCTTGGACAGGAAGGAGATCAAACCAGTCAATCTGAATGGAAATCAACCTAAGTATTCGTTGGAATGACTGATTGGGAAAGCCCCTGATGCTGGGAGAGATTTAGGGCAGAAGGAGAATAGGGCATCAGAGGATAAGATGGCTGGATGGCATTACTGATGCAATGGACATAAACTTGGGCAAACTTCAGGAGATGGTGAAGATCAGGGAGGCCTGGCCTTCTGCGCTCCATGGGGCTGCAAAGAGCTGGACATGACTCAGCAAATGAACAACAAAAACGCCGTTCTTTTATTGTATTGTTTAGCTAGGACTGCAGATTCAACCATGATCCACACTGACAAGCCTTGAGAATCATGGAGAAAATAACACTGACAGGTATAGGGTCAGTATGTGACACTGGGACACACAGCAGTGCCATGGACCCCACAGCTGAAATCTGTGAGGAGAAGGAGGGCATGCAGGAATGTGTACACACACACACACACACACACACAAACACACACACACACACACACACAGGGATACACACCCAAATGGCATCAGGACTGAGATCAAATTTACCTGGCTGCTTCATTTTTAAGGCTGTCCTTTTTCTGCAGACCAGAACAAAGGAAAACTCCGGAGGAGAAAGAAGTGCAAAGAAAGTCTTTTTGCTTTTTGGAAGTCATCTGTTGAGGAGTCAATCGTAATCGAAATGTGATGTTGTTTACTTTGGGGGTCACATGCCAGCTGGGACGGCCACCAGTTACCTGTCGCCATGTAAAAACGGGGCCCCTGTACTTGGAGAAAGTCTGCTTTGTTATTTTTTCATCTGAAAGAAATTAACCAGCCCATTCAAGGTGAAACAGACTTAATGACAGTGAGAAAAGCAAGATGGCATTTTCTTTTTTTTTACTTCTCCAGCAGCTGTCATAGGCAGTTTTGCTTTCCTGGGCATTTAAAAAGATAAGCCCAAATGACTCTAATGATCTCTTAATATGAAAATCGAATTTACTTCCCTGTTTTGAGCCTGGCCCTTGCACCAGTTCAGTGACCTACTCCACCTGTGATATGTTGCTATGTTTGGATTTTAGGAAAGCCCATCAGAGATGGTCCCTGATTTATGAATTGCTTGGCAAAATTGAAAACTTACGAGCAAAGAAAACATTGGTAGGTTGAATCTTTAATGAAATGCACCAAAAAATCCATTACAGAAGAGCCTTCCCAATCACAAGAGATTCACCTGGAAAGCAGGTGGCCGCAGGGGCCCTGCAGGTGAGTTCTGCCCATCAGCAGGGCATGTCCTCGAAAAGACCTCCGTATAGAGTAGGGTAGGGTGTCAGCCCACTCTGAGTTCTCCAGAAAACCCTAATTTCATGTCTCCTCATTTATCAAATGAGAGGATTGCAAGACAACTTTATATTCATCGAGAACAAAACTGGGCAAAGATGAGGGTTTCTGTTTGTACCGAGTGAGCAGCCTCTGCGCACCATCCCCACAGTTGAGAAGATTGAAACTAAAAAGAAACAACAAGCTATCTGTCACTTACAAACCGCTCAGACCACAGACAGTCAATGAAGCCACGCATCTCCACGTATCAAAAGGGACCCACGGTTTTTGCTTTTTATTCTGAGAATTCACATAATTGGATTCTGAAAGTTAGAATCCACGTCTGTAGATGTGAAGGTAATAATTTACATTATTGGAGGAGTCTTCTCATGACCAAAGATTCATCAGAGCATTTTTTTAGCGGTGAGTATCTCACCTAATCTGATGTCATTTTGAATCATCTGATTTTGTAGAACCACCAGTGAAGTGAATTCTTGCTACAGCCCTATCCTAGAGGGAAATGCTATTGATCATATAATGAGGTGGTTTTGGATCATTTTTAATTAATGCCCTTGGAACCAGTCTAAGATCAGAGGCGCTCTGACAGGTTCAGCTCTAAGGAGAGACAAGTACATTTTGTAAAAAAAGAGATACATTGCTAGCTAGAGTCAGACATTAAGGTGATTTTTTCCCAACTGAAGCAACTATGGTAGCTACAGTGACTTCTGATTCAGGGGCCGTCTGTGTTTTATGCAAACTTTTATTGGGACATTCCTTAGACCTCCAGGGCATTTTAACTGTAGAAATGGGGTATTTAAAAAACTACATCTAGAAATCTGAAAATTCTGCATTTCTGCATGTCAAGGCTACACAGATGCTGTGATGCTGTTCATTTTAAGACCTAGGGAACAAAATTACAAACACCATTAAGGAGGATGAATTGGGAATCATTATCCTATGCTTCAGCTGCCTACACAGTCAAAATATTCAGTTTCAAAATATTCAGTTTTCCTTTATCTGTCGGAAACTTTTTGACAGTTGCCTCCAGAGGCTCTGCGTTCTTCAGTATCACGCACATGTAACCTTCGTAAGACAGAGCTGGATTCATTTTAACCTCGTCTCTGTCTCAGATGCCGCATTCAATTTGAGATTTCTCCGATGGTGAAAATGTATTTCTTTTAAGTGGCTCGTAGAGTTAAAAAAAAAAAAAAAATTGAGTTGGAAGTTCTGACAAACATCCAGATCAGCCAGTCTCACCCGATTCAATCCAAGATTTGACAAGTTGCTATACAGAAAAGCAGTCTTTTGGAGGCGAAATGGCTTGCCAGCGCGCGCGTCAACTCCAGGAAAGGGCAACGCACCAGCTGCCTGACCACTCGGGCTGCATCTCCAAGAGCAAAAAGGACTCTTCAGTTTCAGCACAGTGAACTTTCCCCCAGCTAATCAAAATGCCTCTTGCTTGGCCGACTGAAATACCCTCCAACCTGGTAAGGCTGCACCACTTTTCACCACTAACCTCTGCTCAGGGAGAAGTCAGTAAAGAAATAGAATGCAAATAAATTAGCATCCATCACTGCTGATCTAGTATAAATATTTATAAGGGAAAGATGCGGCGATTTTGAGTGATACCATGATCCCGGGCCTCACATCAACGGTTAAAAACAGTCATACTTGGGAGATTGCACTTTGCATTTTTTTTTTTCCATTTCACATCACCATAATCACCTAATAAATATTTAAATGGACCCATTTGCCGTAACTATAAAAGAACCGTGTAAACTTGTTGTCATCCAGACACATTAGCCGTGGTGGAGTCAATGAATTTCAACAGTCACTTAATACTGCAGCCACGAGCTACCTTAAAACTGCCAGCCCCGGCCTGCCAGGAAGCTACTGTAACAGCCCTGCTCACTAACTCCGAGCAAGACACGAGCTTCATTATGAATGCGAGCATTGCAGCTCTAATTAGGCCTGGGAGAAGTTTAACAACCATCCTACAGTCTTGCTGCTGACAAATATAAAAATAAAGCCTTGTTCGAATTAGCAACGTGAAGTGAGAAGGCCTAGAAGCACCGAGTGTCTGACGGGCCCTGGAACAGCTCTAACCTATAGTGGGGTTATTTTGGTTCAGAAACTGCTAGTATGTTACCTGCAGGAGGTCGCCCCTGTAAAATGAATTATAGTCAGCTATATGTGATAATTAACCATGCATTAGCAAATATCTTGAAACAGGGAGGCTCTGTTTTCTCTGTATTTTGACTAATAAAAGCATGAATTTGTTCAACAAATGATCATTTAGGTTGTGGAATTCTAACCATATTGGAAGGACAGAGTGAGCAATACAACATTGTGCTGGCCTCAGAGTTTCCTTACCCAAACAGGCTGCTTAATAGGCTGGCTCCATACTATGATGCTATTCAGACTAAAAACCACAGCGCTGAGAAGACAAATACAATATACATTTAAAATAATATGAACCTTGTGCTCTTATTTACTTTAAAATCACCCTATATATGACAATTAAAAAAAATGCATAAAGTTCTATTTCAGAAAACAACTTTATATTTCATTAAAAATAATTTTGAAACAACTCCCATACCTTTACATCAATTAAAAAAATAAGTTTAACTGCACATTTTTTTAGAGTGAGTTTCTAAGAATTTTCTTTAGAAGCCTTCAGACATGTTCTGAAAATCAAAATCAAACTGCAACATTAAAAAAAAATACTGTTTTTTGTTTTTTTTTTTAAGTTAATTCATCATCCAAAAGAATACCCAGGAATACAGCTGGTAGGCATCAATGACTTGGAAAGAAGTGTTTTGGGTGCTGGATTAGAAGCAGAGGGGCAGGCACTGGGAGGTTAATGAAAAGGAGTGTCATCTTTGATTGTCTGTTATTCACTGAGAGCTGGCCAGATGTTTCCACCATTGCAGGAAGCTGTGATCAGTGGCTGCCGGCAATAAGAGATGGCGACAATGCCTTAAAATTTACAAACTTTCCCCTTCCCCCTCTTAGGACACTGATTGCTTTTGTATAAGAAGAAATATTCCTTGCTTCTTTTTTTTTTCTTCTAACCTCGAAGTTCAAATGCATATTTATACATAGTATATATAAACACATGTACACACACAGAGAGAGATCTAAAAATAATCCAGACAGACCACTAAGGCAGCTTCAGGTTTTATCCCAAATATGTGACCCATAGTTCTGCTTTAAATAGTCTACCTAAACCCAATAGGTTGAGGTTATCCTTTCTAAGCAGTTTCAAGAGTTTATATGTTTATAGCCAAACTGTTTCCATGGGATATTAATAGGCGCTGTGCTAAAAGAGTTCTGTGGTCAGATACATATGAGAATCTCTGGATTAAGTAAAATGACATAGGATTCTTTACTACAGGACTTCTCAGAGCCTTTACTAGCACCTTGGGAAATACTGGCCCGGTGTAATCATTAGATACACACAGCTAGTTCTCATTGAAAAGAGTATCTAGCTTTATAAAAAAAAAAAAAAAAAATTCCCAATGATGCAGAAAGATGGAAAGTGATGTGGATTCTGAAGATCTCCTTGAAGGACCCTGTGGGCTGAGGCTTGAAGGGAAGTAAATGGGTTAGTGATTCAGTAGTGTCTGACTCTTTGTGACCCCATGGACTGTGGTCTGCCAGGCTCCCCTGTCCATGGGCTTCTCCAGGTAAGAATCCTGGAGTGGGTAGCCATTGGTTTCTCCAGGGGCTCTTCCTGACCCAGCAATCAAGCCTAGGTCTCTTGCCTTGCAGGCAGATTCTTTACTGTCTGAGTCACCAGGGGAGCCCAAGCTGAGACACAGCCTCCAGTCACTCGAGGACAGACCTCGCTACAGTCTGCACGAGAACGTCTAATCCTAAAGGGAGCTGAGGGCTTTCTTAGTTTGGCTAAGGGGCTATCCTCTTGATAATCAAAACATCCTTTCGTTGCAAGCCATTTACCCAGTCTCCATTCTCAGGGACAATCGCAAGGCAAACACATTCTGTCATCTCAGCAAAGAATCGCTTTTTTTCTCTCCATGTGACATTACAGCATTTCTACTCTTAATCCCTGAGCACCCACCAGGAGAGAACAGGCGGGGAGCCATCAGCTTTCGCGAGGGAGGTGAAAACACACCGTACTCTACAGGATATTTCTGAGCTCAGATCGTCCACGTATCCTGGCCTGAAGTATGAGCATCATCTTTTGGGGGAGAGCTCTCTCATTTAACCTCCCGACATACTGGGTGCTTAGAGCACCGGTTATAAACCCCTGCGAAAGCAGAAACCAGCAAACTGAGTGAAGATCTTGGGAGAGCAAAAGGAAGGAAGCTGGCATTAAAATAAGCTCTAGACTCTGTTCTGTGAAGAGTTGGTGCTCAGCATAGGAGTCTGAAAAAGGGTCAGTATGGATCTTCGAGGCACCGACAAATATCGCTGGAGACTGGTGGCGTAAGAACGATCTCCGCTACTTGTTCCTCAGTTCTTCCCTTCTCCATCTCTCCACAAACAGGTTTCCTGAAATTTTTAAGAATTTAAGTTTGTGTCCTTGAGTAAGATTGCAGTTGTACCTATAAATGATTGAATGTTCTCAGTGACAGCTTCAAACCTTTGTGAATGGTTTGTGGGAATCTGAGACTACATGAGAAAGTAATACATTATAAAACGTTAGCCCTGAGTTGTGTTCTCTTGTCTAATGGAAAAAAGCTCAGGCTTAGAATCAAACAGAGAGCTCTGCGTTCAAACCGTGCTTCTGCCACAAACCAGGGCAATATATTTGGCCTCCCTGGGCCTCATTTCCATATCTGTAAAATCATGATAGTAAAATAATATGTGCAAAGTGCTTAGCACGCAGTAGGAGTTGCGTGAACCATGGTTATCCCTCACTCCCTGTCTCTTATTGCCCAATACAGAAATTTATTCCACTATCACACCCAGTGCTCCGGGCCAATCTGGGCCTAGATAAGATGCCCCTAAGAAGAGGCAGAAATGTCTCCACGCACATACGTAAGGAATAGCTGTGCTTTCTGAGCATGTATAATGTATATGCCAAGGCTTTGTGCAAAGCAGTGCATGTATCCTATTTAATCCTAACAATCTCCCTGTGATTTGGGGATGCCCTTTCTAGTCAACAAAAATCAAAGATTTAAAAGAAAAACCGAATTCCTAGTTATGAATGTGGGTTCTTTCACCCCATTCTGCTGCCATCAGGACTGACGTTAAAGCGCTGCAACCGTCTACTGTTTACTCGTGGGAACGGTATTATGGAGGGGGCTTGGGAGAGAGTGTTAACAGTGCCCCCTTTTGGTCTGTAAAAGCCTTACAGCCCATCGGGGAGAATTAGGTGTGAAGCCTGCTCAGGCTCTTTGCAAGCCCATTCAGGGTTATTTGTGTCTCATACTGTTGTGTCCCCTGGTCAGTCTGTATGTGGCTTTTACATTCCTTAGTAAAGTAATAGGCATGAAAGAATCCTGTGGCTGACGCCAGCAGCCACAGAGAACACCAAGTCTAAAGTCAGCTAAAGGTAAACATATGGAGCCATCCAAGGAATGCAGCAATAAAAACTGGAACATATGATGGAGCCTCCCCTCCCCCCTCTATTTTTCTGGGATAATTGTGTCAAGAAGGGGAAAAAGGCGCTCTTTGCAGACAGCAAGCCTTCATTGTGATCTGCTGTCTTCTGGCAGGGGGAGCCAGTCAAAGAATCTTTCAAGAAATAGCTGGATTTTTTTTTTTTTTTTCCTCCCGACTGAGTGTTCAACTACCAAAAATCTCTCAGATCAAATCCAAAGACAATTATTTATTTTCCAGACTTAATTTAATAGCAAAAACACCTCTGGAGGACTGAATGTGGTATTTGACTTTTATTTGGGCCACTCTGGACATCACCAGCGCCTTTCTTCTCCAAAGTGTGACTTTGCAGCAAGCTGCCGGGCCCCCAGAGCTGTCCAGGGCTGCTGGCCCGGAGCCCCATTGCCCTCGCAACAGCGCCCCAGGGGCCGGGCCAGAGACAGCACATAAATAACGCTTCTCAGTGCAGGTTTGACTCAGTATTTCTTCTCCACGGCTCGTACTCCTCACTCTCATGGAGGGAAAACATGGCCCCAGTCTGTCCCCAGACCACCTTCCCAGCCTCGTCTGACACCACAGTGGCCCCACTGTGGGTCCATTCTGCCCCATCACGGGGGGCAAATTGACACTGGCCCTTCTCCTCTCCCTTTTCTTCCTGCCCTGCTTTTCGG
>SJYA01002474.1:175547-185795 GCA_006410615.1 Neotragus moschatus | reverse complement strand
CCTCCCCCACTCTCCGCTCCAGCCCATCCGATGTTTCTGGCACATTGCCCCAACACCTCTGATCCCAAAGCATCATCAAACCGAGCCATTAAAGTCCACTTTGTGTAACGTCAGCTCCAGTCCTCCAGAGGTGCTCAACTGAGGTACGATGCAATCACCCCGGGCCACACCGTGCAGGGAGAGAGAGGTAAGCACGGGCGACAGAACGCAGTTGGTGGATTTAGCACGGGCTTAAATGCCTTGGACCACATATTTAGCCACTCATTATGTGATCTTGGCTTCCCTGGTGGCTCAGACAGTAAAGAAGCTCCCTGATGTGATCTCGAGTAAGTAACCTATCCGACCCAAGCCTCAGTTTCCCTCTGTATAAAGTGGGGAAATAATTGTATAGGATTCAGTGATATCATCCAAGCAACATGGTTAGTATAGTTCCTGGCATATTACGAGTACTCAATAAATGTTTGCTATTAATATTAGACTCACCTTATACAAAGAGGTTACTCTCTGCCCTCCTTTTCCCATTTAATAAGCAAACAGACAGCTCAGACTTGGAACAGAGTTCTGGTGAGCTCCACCCAAATGGAAGCCAAGTGGTGCCTCATAATCCCTGAAAAAACAACAGGTAACCTCCAAACTACACACCCCGAGGAGCCAAGACCAATGCTTTAGTGCCCATTAGTCCCCATTTGGCTTTCTATAGGAAATATGACCACTTTTTTTCAGCGACTGTAATTTGTGGATTAATTAGGCTATTTGATTTTCTTTTTCTTTCTTTCCGATGGCCAGAGGGCCTCGTTAGCACCTCCATTCGCATTTGGTCAGGGAAGGAGGAAGCAGTGGTGAGTTCCAATAGCTTGAAGCAGAGAAAAGAGGAGGGCTTGCGTCAGGTTTGCTCTCTGGATCCTGAGTTTGAGATGTAGGCAGGGGTGAACAATTTAGCCATTCCTGAGTCCCTGCTGTGTGCACAGTGCGCTTCCAGTCGTTGTAGGGAGGGGGCAAGAAAACTACATTTGGGAACAATGACAAACATACACAGAAAAAGAAAACTGCCATGTGGAAGTCAAGGGGCACGAACAAAGCCACGGCATCCACCTTGCTTCCTGTTAGTTTCCTCTTCTACTAGATGAGGATAGGGGACCGTCGTAAAATTATAGACTTTCAAGCTTGAAAGGGACCGTGTGTGTGTGCGCGTGCTGGGTCACTTCTGTCTGACCCTTTGCGAGTCAATGGACTGTAGCCCATCAGGTTCCTCTATCTATGGGATTCTCCAGGCAAGAATACTGGAGTGGGTTGCCATGCCCTCCTCCAGGGGATCTTCCCGACCCAAGGATCAAACCTATATCTCTTACTTCTCCTGCACTGGGAGGCGAGTTCTTTACCACTAGCGCCACCTGGGAAGCCCCTGGCAGGGACCATAGAGGTCTTCTATACCAATATTATTTTCTGTCAGAAAATAATGACATATCAGGGGTTGACAGATCTCCAGAGATAGGACACTTATTCTCTCAAGAGACAGCTCTCAGTTGTATTAAGACTTTATTTTAAAATATTTTAAAATTAAGATTTTATTTTACTAAAAAATACATCTCCCTATAAGTGAGATAACTTATATCACTCCTATGAATGATCTCTTTACCTTTTCTTCTCTGGACCAAATCGGCTAAACGTAAGGATCTTTGTGTAACCGAGGAGAGCTGTTCCATCTACTGACTCTGAATATCCCCACTCTCTCTCTCTCTTTGATGCTCTGCTTCCGAATGTGTTGCATTTGGCCACTCTTCTGCTTTGGTGTGATATTCCTGGTGGAAGTTGAATTGCACAGAATGGAGCAGAAATTCCCTTGTCCTGTAGTGGACCCTTTACCTCTAGCACTCTAGTCCAGATAATCACCCCTAAGAAGCTTATCAGATGTACAATTCCAAGAAACCAAAGAGAGCCAAAACACAAGGCATTGCACGATGAATGTCCAGTCCAAGGTTAAGCAATTATGCACTCTTAGCTCATGGGATGGAGAAGGCGATGGCACCCCACTCCAGTACTCTCACCTGGAAAATCCCATGGATGGAGGAGCCTGGTGGGCTGCAGTCCATGGGGTCGCTAGGAGTTGGACACGACTGAGTGACTTCCCTTTCACTTTTCACTTTCATGCACTGGAGAAGGAAATGGCAACCCAGTCCAGTGTTCTTGCCTGGAGAATCCCAGGGATGGGGGAGCCTGGTGGGCTGCCGTCTATGGAGTCGCAAAGAGTCGGACACAACTGAAGCAACTTAGCAGCGGCAGCGGCAGCAGCTCATGGGAGTGGGAATCGTTAGCACCTAGGGTGCCGATTATCTGGAGGTTGTTTAATTGAGAATATTGAGGAGGAGCAGAGAAACATGATTAGAGGTGGAGGAAACTACATGAGCAAGAGAGAGAAAGCAAGGACATCCCCAGAATGACTTTAGGAAAGAGTGAGTCAAGCACAATGGGATAAGATCTTCTTTAAGGAACTAAGGAGAGATTGAGAAGGTTGAAGGGGTAGGGTAGGGTGAGGGTCTAGACATGATTTTGCAATGTGGAGTCACAAAGATTTTTAACCAGGTAGGGATATGGTTAAAATGAAGTTCTAAGAAAAATATAATACTAAGTTTTATGACAAAGGAACTAGAGGGGCAGGGGTGCCAGTTAAAATGTCAGGGGAAAGAGAGAGAAAGAGATAAACCAAAAGAGCATTAAAACCTTGGAAAAGATGTGGATGAATGTCTAAATGGAAAATAGTAGATGGAGTAGGATGGGGTAAGGTTGCAGGAATAAAGAAAATACTATAAATACTATACTTCTGACTGTAGGGGACTGGAAGAATAAGTAGCATCCAGAGAAGAACAAAACATTCCAGAAAGGGAGCCTGATATTAGCAACTTAATACACAAATCTGAATTCAGGGTGATGGTGTGACCCTCTTTAGAGGTGTTAAGAAGTTGGAATTGTGAAACAAGTAGTACATTCCAGGAAATTCTGTTAGGGTAGATTACTCATTTCATGTTAGCTTTCTGCTTTTCTTTTCGTGTCTGTCTGAATATAACCTGACAGAGCTAGGGTAACTATGGGAGACTATTTTCTGGGATAGGAGGGTCCTAAGCCCTGGAATTTCTTTGGAAGGAATGATGCTAAAGCTGAAACTCCAGTACTTTGGCCACCTCATGCGAAGAGTTGACTTATTGGAAAAGACTCTGATGCTGGGAGGGATTGGGGGCAGGAGGAGAAGGGGACGACCGAGGATGAGATGGCTGGATGGCATCACGGACTCGATGGATGTGAGTCTGCGTGAACTCCGGGAGCTGGTGATGGACAGGGAGGCCTGGCGTGCTGCGATTCATGGGGTCACAAAGAGTCGGACACGACTGAGCGACTGAATTGAACTGAAGCGTTATATTTAGTTGGGAATGAAATATCCCAAGATTACCAAATGGCCGTTCTGATAGAAAGTATTGTAATAAGAAGCAAAGTCAACACCGGGAAGAAAATGTGATGAGTCAAGTTCCAAAGGGCTTAAGAGGATGGGGAAATTGGTTATGGAAGAACAGGATGCAGTGAAATGTTAAAGAGACTGTCAAACAGTGTAAACCCAAGGCTGTGAATGGCAGGTTGACACCAGGGAACTCCCTTTTCTGGAATGATAATTTCAGCGATGACAACAATAGGTGATTAAGATATAGCTGATGGGGTGATAGAGATGGAAAACCTGTGTTGAAAGAATGATTACATGCTGATGATGGAATAAAGCAGAATCATTTGAGAATTAGACTTCGGGATAGGAAACCCGGGTAGCTGTTTGAGCTTAAACGAATGGGCACAACGTCCCTGCCAGCAGTTAAAACATAAGAAAGAAGGATTTGGCTAATACACACTGCCTGGTTGTGCGGTTTCAAACAATAAATGCTACCTTTTTTTGGGAGCTGAACGCCAAGTGAGTTGATGATTTCTTTTTATATGGTATATCTTGTACTTGCAACAAATGTTGACAACTAAGATGAGGACAATGAAGTTTAAAATGATTAAAGAACTTCACCTAGAAGTGACAGGTCCAGAAGGTAGTTCATGATTTTCTGTTACACGAGGCTTAGTAAAGCTTTCAACATGTTGCTCAAATCTGCGTACAAAGAGTATGGGGAAAATTATTAAATTATGATTGAACTTAGAGCATAAGTCATTACCCTGACACTGTACTGAATTCATACCAACAGTACTTAAATATGCGTCAAGTTTTCCTGTCAAAGACAAAACAGCACCTGTCAAACGCGCCCTTCCCTGGCTTGTTACGGCCCTGCTCGGGGGTCTGCTCCACGCGGCCTCACAGGGTCAGAACCTTTTGCCTCCATCCCATGATTTTCCACAGGCTGCTGGGCCCCGCCACGCTGCTGCACCACAGAGCTTTCCAGAAGGTCACCAGGGACTTCTGAGACTCTCGATCCAAAGCGCCTTCACTCTCCTTGACCTCTGTGTGGCGTTCAGAACTGTTGACAGCTCCCTTCCTTGAAATGCACTTTTGGCTTCAGGAAATTTATACGCCCCTGGTTTTCTTATTATTTATTTGGCAGCTTCTCTCCAGTCTCATCTCTGCTTTTCTGTCTCTGAAAGTCAGAATTCCTCAAGGTCCAGCCCTATGGTTCTCACGTCGCTTTTACTCCACCCCTAGGCAATGCCCACGATTTTAATTATCCTCTGTGCGACCGTCCCCAATTTACATATCTAGTTCAGATCTCTGTTCTAAACTTCAGATTCCCATGCTGGACTGTTCCTTACATGTCTTACAGATCCCTGTGGATCAACATGCTCATAGCTGAAATCATCCTTTTCCATCTTTTGCCTACCTTTTCCAGCTCTGAAACCTCCATGGTCCTTATCTCAAGAGATGGCAAGCTGTCCTCGACTTGCCAAAGTGTGAACCCTTTCCCTGAATTCCTTTCTGCATCAAATTAACCAGTAAGGTATCTTGGTTTTCATTCTTAAATCTCTCTCAAATAAACAGATTTTAAGTTCTGTGAGGGCAGAGACAAACTCTCTTTTGCTCACAGCAGTAAACACAGTACATCACATGATGCTTGTAGAGAGAGAATGTTCAATAAATATTTGTGGGTTAAATGAATAAATAAGTGACTCCATCTATTCACTTCTTACCATTTTCTCTTCCAATACAAGCTACCATTATTTCTCAGCTGGGTTAGTTGTCTCAAATTGTTGCTGGGAGGATTAAGTGTATGTTAATATATGTAAGACACTGAAATAGTGTCTGGAGTATTGTAAGCCCTCAGCAAATGTTAGCTTTCATCAGCAGTAGCAATAGTAGTATCAGTGAGAGTATGAATACTGATAAGGGACATAAGGAAATGTGTTGTCAGGGACTCTAAGGTAGGAATGCATCTACTTAATTTTATAACAGAGATATTCAACCCTATGCAAGTCAGACATAATAAATAAGTAAATTAAAGGACTTTGTGGGAAAACCGAAATCCTCACACATTACTGATGGAAATGTAAATTAGGGTGGCCACATCAGAAAGCACTTCAGCAAATAGTTCCTTAAAAGGTTAAACATAGATTTCCTATAGATTCAGCAATTCCATCCCTAGACATCTATGCAAGAGGAATGAAAACACATGGCCCCCTAAATGCTTGTACGTGATTGTTCCCGTAGCATTCGTCATAATAGCCAATAGAGCAAGCAAACTAAATGTCCATCAATTGGTAGGGGGACTTTTTCAGTTTTGAAAATATATTTATTTTAAATGTTTTATTTTGTATTGGGGTATAGCTTATTAAGTATTTTGTGATAGTTTAAGGTGAACAGTGACGGGACTCAGTCATACAGATACATGTATATATTCCCACCTAAACTCCCCTCCTATCCAGGCTAGCACATAACACTGAACAGAGATCCATGTGCTATACAGTAGGTCCTTGTTGACTATCCATTTTAAATATTGCAGAGTGTAGATGTCTATCTGAAACTCCCTAACTATCCCTTCCCCATCCCTCCCACCAGCAATCATAAGTTTATTCTTTAAGCCAGTGAGTCTCTTTCTGTTTCAAAAGTTCATCTATATCATTTATTTTTAGATTCCACATATAAGGGATACCATATGATATGTTTTCCTTCTCTATCTGACTTACTCCACTCAGCATGACAGTCTCTAGGTCCGTCCACGTTGCTGCAAATGACGTTGTTTCATTCTTCTTCATGGCTGAGTAATATTTCACTGTACACATGCACCCATCCTCTTTATCCATCCTCTGTCAGTGGACATTTAGGTTGCCTTCCCGTCTTGGCTACTGTCAACAGTGCTGCAATAAACTTTGGGAGGCATGCATCCTTTCATGTCATGTTTTTATCTGGATATACACCCTAGAGTGTAACTGCAGGGTCATATGGTAGCTCATTTGCTTATTTCTGTTTTTATTTCCATTTTTTATGGGAGATGGATCAAAAAGATATTACTGTGATTTATGTCAGAGAGTATTCTTCTACCTGTTATTCTCCAGGAATTTTATAGTGTCTGGTCTCATATATAGGTGTTAATCTATTTTGAACTTATTTTTGTGTATGATGTTAAAGAATGATCAGAAACCTGTTGCATTTATATACACTAACAATGAAAGATAAGAAAGGGAAATTCAATAAACAATTCCACTTACCATCACATCAAAAAAACCATATAACTAGGCATAAACCCACCTAAGGAGACAAAAGATCTCTCTGAAAACCGTGACATCACTGACAATAAACAATTCCACTTACCATCACATCAAAAAAGACATATAACTAGGCATAAACCCACCTAAGGAGACAAAAGACCTCTCTGAAAACCATGACATTATTGAAAGAAATCAAAGATGACATAAACGGATAGAAAGATATGCCATGTTCGTGGATTGGAAGAATCAATGTTATCAAAATGATTATACTACCAAAGGCAACCTACAGGTTCAACACAATCTCTGTCAAATTACCAATGGCAATTTTTCACTGACTAGAACAATAACAACAACAACAAAAATCTCAAAATTTTATGGAGACACAAAAGACCCTGAAAAGCCAGATAAACAAAACAAGTAGAAAAAACAATTCAGAGCTTGTGTTAGTTCACTGGTGAATATCTTTCATATAATAATAATGTGTAGAAAGAAAGAAAATTTTAGTAAATGTCATAATCCTTTGTTACTATGAAGTGTCAGATTAAAAAGTGAATTGCTTTAAACACATTTTGCAAAAAACTTGTTTTAAATATGACAGCCACCAGTACTGTTTAACATCAGTGGATGGTTTCACCAGTTTCCGCCATTCCTCTTAAATAAGAGCAAACGCACTCTTGTTTCCTTTCACCTTAGAATCACATTTTATACAGTATATTTCGTTTCGCAGAAAAACGGAGCTGGAGGAATCAGGCTCTCTGACTTCAGACTATACTACAAAGCTACAGTCATCAAAACAGTATGGTGCTGGAACAAAACTAGAAATATAGATCAATGGAACAGGGTAGAAAACCCAGAAACAAATCCATGAGCCTATTGCCAATTAATTTATGACAAAGTAGGCAAGACTACACAATACTTAAAAGACTGTCTCTTCAACACATGGTGCTGGGAAAACTGAACAGGTACATATAAAAATATGAAACTAGATCATTCTTTCATACCATACACAAAGATAGATGGATTTAAAAAATCCCTGAAAATGGGTCATCCATACAATGGATACCTATACAAGGAAATTTTATTTCAACAGCAGAAGGTACTGATACATGCAGGAGATGAACTGAGTCTCGAGAGATCTCCATTCCTCATACAAGCCAGTCCAATGGTTCCCATACAAATTAGTCAATATATTTGGGAAACTGAACTTTCAATGTTGGTCTCAAAAATGCAGCAGTGTAGGTAGTAAAGAGACGGACCAGGCACTCTGACTCCAGCCTTGACATCCAGAGGTCCAAGAATTTCCCATGACTTAGGGTAGCCACCAGCACCCTCTTTACAGGAATCAAGAAAACTTAGAATCCTTTGACTTAATCCCCAATGATAACGCAGATTTTAACAATTACCCTTTCCTCTCATATGCTGGATCATTAACTTCCTACATATTAGATTTTTGGATTATAATACTAAGTCCTTTAACTATAACATGGACCAAATAAAACAAAGAGCATATGTGACCTGGGGAGGGACGAGCCTTCAAATGAGCTCATTATTTTTCAACTAATTTTTTTCATTTTATTTTATTATTTTTTAATTGGCAGATAATTGCTTTACAAAATTCTGCTAGTTTTTATTTTAGAATTATATGAGTCATAAACTTTTCAAACTCAGTTATCTCCCCAGGGGTTAAAATTGTTTTGTTTGGCATGCATTCTTCAATTCAGATATAAGGACTGTTAAAAATATGTAATTTTGTTCTTGGGAGTGCAACTTACTTTTCTCATGCTTTATTTTGGAGACAGACCTGTTGCATTCACCAGGTTCCGCTTCCTATCCCGTTTCATGGATAATAGGCTCAAGTCCCTGCAACCATCCTTCACTACAAGCACTGCTTCAGCAGATATTCTTGTCTGTGGGTCTCCATACATATATGCTAGTAAATTGATGAGTCAATGAACACAGTGTTTTAAATTTTAATAGAGCTGTATTCATTTCTGTGGCCCCTGTAACAAATTGCCAGAAACTAGTGGTTTACAGCAGCACAGATTTACTATTATATCTTAAAGAGTTTTGCAAGTTGTAAGTCTGATGTTGGTCTCACAAGGGTGAAAACTAGGCACTTAACACTATAACTGCATTTCTTACTGGGGTCTCTGGGAGACAGTCCTTATCTCTACCTTTTCTAGCTTCTGAAGGCTGCCCACACTCCTTGGCTCGTGGCCTCCTTCCTCCACCTCAAAAGCCAACAATGTCAAGTGGAGTCCCTCTAGCATCACTCTGACCTTGCTTACATCATCAGTTCTCCTTCTCAGACTTTGATTCTTCTGCCTCCCTCTTCAGCTTTTAAGGACCCTTTAGAGTACAGCTGGCTTCACGTGAATAATCCAGCATGATTTCCCTAAATTAAGATAGTTGAGAAGCCAGTCTCCCAAGGTAAAAGAAAAGTAAAAATAAACAATGGGACCTAGTCAAAAGATTTTGCACAGCAAATGAAACTGTCAACAAAATTAAAAGACAAACTAAGGAATGGTGAAAACATTTGCAAATGATGTTACCAACCGGAGGTTAAAATATATAAACAATTTCATAAACTTAATATCAAAAAACAAAGAGCTCCATAAAAAGTGAGCAGAAGACCTAATAGACATTTTTCCAAACAACACATACATAGGGTTAGCAGGCACATGAACAGATGCTCAACATTGCTCATCTGAGAAATGCAAAACAGAATCACAATGAGGTATCACCTCACATCAAGAATGGTTACCATTAAAAAGTCTATAGATAAGGCACATTGCATAAGGCACATTGCATAAAGCACATTGCAGAGGGTATGGAGAAAAGGGAACCCTCCTACACTGTTGATAGGAATGCAAATTGGTGCAACNTTATAAACTTAGTATCAAAAAACAAACAAAGAGCTCCATAAAAAATGAGCAGAAGACCTAATAGACATTTTCCCAAAGAACACATACATAAGGTTAGCAGGCACATGAACAGATGCTCAGCACTGCTCATCTGAGAAATGCAAAACAGAATCACAATGAGGCATCACTTCACATCAAGAATGGTTACCAATAAAAAGTCTATAGATAAGGCACATTGCATAAGGCACATTGCAGAGGGTATGGAGAAAAGGGAACCCTCCTACACTGTTGATAGGAATGCAAATTGGTGCAACCATTATGGAAACTCCTTAGAAAACTAAAAATAGAATTGCTATATGATCCAGCAATTCACTTCTGCTAAATATCTAGAAAAAAGAAAGAAAACTCTGATATCTGAAAAGTGCATGTACCCTAATATTCACAGCAGCATGGTTTATAATTGCCAAGGTACAAAAGCAACTTAAGTGTACATCAACAGATGAATGGATAAAGATGTGTGAGAGAGAGAGAGAGTTGAATATCATGTACATTATATCATATTATTATATATAATAACATGCAATTATTATATATGTAATAATATTATTTAATATATTATATTTTTATTCATATAATATATTTATACATATAATATTTATATAATAATTATAATATTTAATTATATACATATATATTATATAATTGTATATTA
>SJYA01002474.1:159110-169759 GCA_006410615.1 Neotragus moschatus | reverse complement strand
TAATGTTATATATTAATATAATATACAACATTAATAATATATATATTGTATATATAATGTGATATATATATATATATATATATATATATAACTGAATATTACTCAGCTATAAAAAGAATAAAGTTGTCATTTGCAGCCAAAAGAGTGGACCTAGAGAGCATTGTTAAGTCACTTCAGTCATGACCCCGTGGATCATAGCCTGCCAGACTTCTCTGTCCATGGGATTCTCCTGTCATGAATACTGATGTAGGCTGCCATTTCCTTCTCCAAGAGAGAATTATGCTTAGTGAAATAAGAAAAAAAGCAAGCACTATATGTATCACTTATATGTGGAATCTAAAAAAAATACAAATCAATCTATATGCAAAACAGAAGCAGATTTACAGACATAGAAAATAATGTTAGGGTAGCCAAAGGGGATGTGGGGAAGGACAAATTAGAATTATGGGATTAACAGATACAAACTACTATACTTAAAATAGATAACCAAGAAGGATTACTGTATAACTCAGAAAATTATATACATTATCTACAAAACTCTATAATGGAATAACCTGCAAAAAATGAATTATTATGCTGTATACCTGAAACTAGCACATATTGTAAATCAAGTACAACTTCAATTTAAGAAAAGATCTGCTGATTAACAATCTTATTCCATCGGCAAACTAAATTCCTCATTACTATATATGGACATCTTTGAGGAAGGGGTATTATTCTGCCAAGAGTAAAATAGCTTTACAATTGTATATAAATCCCCTCACCACTCACACAGTATGTGAACGTGCCAGTTTCCTTACATCCTCGCTAATACTTGGTCTCATCATGCTTTTAAATTATTGACAATTGGAGAGACGGAAAATAAACTCCACAGTAGTAATCTAGCTTAGAGTAGTCACTCAAAAATTCCTTTTGATTGAATAAATGAATGAATGCCCTTTTAGTTGTGTTTTCCCTATCACTGAGTTGAGCATCTTGTCATANCATTACTATATATGGACATCTTTGAGGAAGGGGTATTATTCTGCCAAGAGTAAAATAGCTTTACAATTGTGTATAAATCCCCTCACTACTCACACAGTATATGAGCATGCCAGTTTCCTTACATTCTCGCTAATACTTGGTCTCATCATGCTTTTAAATTATTGACAATTGGAGAGACGGAAAATAAACTCCATAGTAGTAATCTAGCTTATAGTAGTCACTCGAAAATTCTGTTCGATTGAATAAATGAATGAATGCCCTTTTAGTTGTGTTTTCCCTATCACTGAGTTGAGCATCTTGTCATATATACATTGGCCATTTGCACTTTCTTTCCTGTAAAGTGCCTGGTCTTTACTTTTGCCCATTTTCTCCTTTGAAGCATTATTTCNAGTAGTCACTCGAAAATTCTGTTCGATTGAATAAATGAATGAATGCCCTTTTAGTTGTGTTTTCCCTATCACTGAGTTGAGCATCTTGTCATATATACATTGGCCATTTGCACTTTCTTTCCTGTAAAGTGCCTGGTCTTTACTTTTGCCCATTTTCTCCTTTGAAGCATTATTTCCTTATTAATTTGGTGATTTTTCAGTCATCATCCCAAATAAGACATAAAGAGCTGTTTCTGCAGACCCGTTTCTTGTTTTATTTTTCTTGAGAGGTGGAGAATGGCACAGAAAACATGAATACGGAGGCAACATGGACTTCCAGTTAGAGGTGCAGTTCCTAGGTTCATCTCTGTTGCTATAGAGCAGCTGTGTGACCTTAAGTAAGGTCCCTTCTCTCTATTTCTCTTCCATACTGATGTTTTTACATTCCGTAGCCTCTAATACCCCCTTTCTGTTCTGATTATCAGTTAGTCTGCAAATTAAGGGATTATTTATCATTTCTCTCTGGCTAACTGGATCCTGCTCTACAGAGGGTCAGTGGAATTCCACCCTCATCTCTCCCAGCCATGTAGTCATCTGACCTGCTCAGATGCCACTTAGTCAGTCAAATGCCACTTACTCAGAGACTCTGTCTTTTCCTGTGGGTATGTGACTATTTCTCTTCAACTTATGATAACAAATAACTATCATCATAGCTATTATGTTGGCAATCTAACAGAGTCCAACACTTTATTACTACAACAGTTCTGTGAGGAGGCTAACATTAGTGTTCCCATTTTACAGATGAATATGTTGAGATACAGAAAGTGGCATAGCACTTTCTGAGGGCAAAGTGATGGTCTTTAACAGTAGCAAAGTTTAATTGCCCATACAGTTTAACTCAGTTCATTCCTTTCCAGGGAATTCACTCTACAGAAATCTTACAGAAATGCATACACACACACACACACTTATGCCCACACAGACATATTTGTGTGTAGGTCAGTATACATCTGGTATGTTTGTAGCAGTAAAGAAATGGAAACAATCTACACTCTAGCAATAGGACAAACAAGAAATAAACTATGGTAACTATAGAATGAGACACTAGGAGATTGTTCAAAAGAATTAGGAGTATCTATGTACACTGGCTTGAGGAGGGCATGGTGATCCACTTTAGTATTCTTGCCTGGAGAATCCCACGGACAGAGGAGCTTGGCAGGTTACAGTCCATGGGGTTATACAGTTAGATATGAATATGACTGAAGTGCCAGCAGGCATGCACGCATCTATACTGGCATAGAAAGCATGAGGACATATTCTTAGGTAAAAAAAAAACCCAGTTGCAAACCAAAATAATATACACTGTGATTCTATTTACCAGTTTGGAATAATCCGATGCCATTGAGTGCATTTGCTTTTATCTATAACCTACAATTATGTGTATTCTTGTATATTTTTTAGAAAAAACTTATCTACAGGTTATCCACCAGCTACTGGTGGTTTTTCTGCAAGGGAAAGGAAGTGAATTTGGTCTGGGGCTATGGGTTAAAATTTTTACTTTTTCTCTATACATTTGTTCTGCTTGGCTATTCTACGATTGTGTATTACTCTAATAGTTTAAGAAATTAAAGCGGGAGTGAAAAGAAAGAACCAGAGGCTGTAGAAAACTGACTTTCGTAGAAAACAGACTAGCTCTTTGTATTAATGACTCATAAAAACAGTAAATCAGATTAAAGGAGCAACCACAGGTAACCTTTCGTCTTCACCATTCTGGACAGAGGCCACCTTTCAGGAAGTCAGGTCCCTCAGGAATGAGCTTAGCCCATGAACAAACTCCAGAATTAGACAATGCATAACTCATCCTGGATTTGTAAAAATAACTTCTTGCTGTAATAAGTCTCTGGCCTGCATTGTAATAGCAATTGCCCTAAATGATAATTCATATAACACTAAAACCATTTTTTTGGGACAATGAAATTCCAAAGTGGATTGAGTCCATGAAGCAAAGACAATTTCACCTGTAGTTAGCTGCCTGAGGGGTTTGCCCTGGCTTTAAGTCAAAATATATGTCCCAGAGACTGTGCCCTAGATTCAGACCATAGGCTCCCCGCTCTGATGACCAGTTCCATTCCCGATTCAGTGACTGGGCTGCTAGGGGAGCAGCCATTCTGCTCATAATGCTTTCAAGCTGTCTTCAGATTTAATGGAATAAACTCCATGAGTTTTGCCCCCAGGGCCTTCTATCTTTTAAGCCTCTGGGCTCTCTCCCCTCATGCCCAGAGCAGAGCCAAAGGTATGGCTCTACTTGTTAGAGGTGACAGAGTCCTTATTTTCTTCTTCATCTCTTTTTGTTTGCTTGTTTGTTTTATCTCTTGAAACGCATTTGTTTCAAGAGATTTGTTCCCAATAATCCAGCTTTGTGGCCACAAATATTTTTTGCTAGTGACGAGAAGTATTGGTTTAAATACTTACTGGTATGACTTTTAAGTACATCATGCTGCAGCCTCAGCAAAAGTAAGATCTTATTTCAAAGAGAAAGAGACACATAGTTGCCCTGGGAGAGCTGTAAGCCCCGACTAAGGGGCATGTGAGCAGGTCTGATGGATCTATGCCTGGCAGAGACTTAGGGAAGCAGCTCACCAGGTTTATGTAGATCAGGGTCCAGTTAACCAGAGAGAAGCTACTTGTGGAGGTGGAGAATGGGGCGGGTGAAAACAGGCGAAGAGCCAGGAGCACAGAGATTTGGGTCCCTTCCAAGTCACAGGAAGGAAGAAAATGGATGCTTATTCAAGTTCGAAAGGCCAGCAGCAAGAATGCCAAGGGGCAGGATGTGTGGGCTGACAAAGGAGACCAGGAGCTAACCCCTAATCCTGGGAAAGAAGGGAAGACTTACCCCAAGTGCTCAGGATGGTCAGGGTCAGTGCCCAGGGGCCCGAAGGCTGGGCCTCCGGCCTCCAGGGTGGAGTTGCTCAGCTCTGTTTATACTCCTCACCATGGTTCCCAACCAGGAACTGGGAGCTCTCTGCTTTCTCTGACGCTGCAGTGGCAGGCCGCTCCGGCACTCTGTGTGCAGGAGACATACCCCCTGCTAGAAGTGTCCTTGTAGCAGGTGAGGAGTGACATTTTAGGCTGGCACTTCTTTTCCCCTTTCCTTCCCTGAGGAATCTATCGGGGCCAGTACTTTGTTGCCTGCAGCATGGTTTGAAGGAAAGAGTTCAAACCAAGTGTTAGTGGATCCAAATTTTATTCTTGGCCTTCATTAATTCACCATAGATTTACTGAGTGTCTGTGTTATACCATACACTAGGCTCTGGAGTTATAAAGTGAACAAAAGAGAGAAAGACACAACTGAATTCACAAGCCGGTAGGGGAGACAGACTTGAATCAACTAATCCCACAGGGAAACATAATCATAGATTGGATGATGAAGAAAAGTCTTCAGGGAGATGCATTTAGAATGGGAGCAGAGGAAGGAACACCTAGCCTGATAAATCAGGAAAGCTTCCCTGGAAAGTGGGCGGGGGGGGAGTAAAATTAACTAGATGGATGGAGAGGCAGCATTCTAGACAGAAAGAATAACAGAAGCGAAGACCCTGAGATAGGAAGGATGGTATATGATGTTTAGCAAAGAAGCCCAAGTGGTTAGCACGTGACAATTAGAGACAATCTCAATCTGAAGCTGAAGCCTGGCAGGGGCAGCCAAGCATTTTTCATTTGTTTGCTTGTTTTAATAATAGGAAATTTCAATTGACTAACAATATTGTTAATAGGAGTACTCCTTGCAAACAAGCACCACAAACTAACCAACCTCTACTAGTCTTTAGGCTTCCCTGGTGACTCAGACAGAAGAGAGTCTGCCTGCAGTGCAGGAGACCCAGGTTCCATCCCTGGGTTGGGAAGATCCCTTGGAGAAGGGAATGGCTACCCGCTCCAGCGTTCTTGCCTGGAGAATTCCATGGACAGAGATACCTGGGGGGCTACAGTCCACAGAGTCACCAAGAATAGACATGACTGAGCAACTAACCATGCACCGGCCTTAGATAAAGGAAAGCTCAAACACGTGACATAGAAATTCTGAGTTCTCATAAAGGGGCTGTTGGTTGAACTACCTGCCTTTGTATTGTAATATGAACAGTCTCCAAGAGGTGGGCACTTCTAATTAGCCAGGCACTGTGTCAAACACCTTATATTCATTATTTCATTTAACCCTTTCAATGGTCCCAGTTGGCTATTTATTAGGACTATTGACAGATATTCCCAATCTCTCCCTTTCTCAGGACAAAACTGACATGATAGAATCATACTTCCCACCTCCTTGAATTTAAGTATGGCCACATGACTAACTTTAGTCAATCAAACAGAAGGCAAAGTATGTCATTTTCATGGAGAAATATTTGTCAGTGTTTAAGCTTCAACCTTTCCTTTTAAGTGCATTTCTAGATCATTTGAGTACAATTCTCAATTGGTGGTGATTTTGTTCCAAGGGAACATTTGACTATGTCTGCAGATAGAACATTTGACTATGTCTGCAGATAGCTTTGATTGCTATAACTGGGGGTGGAGGAGTGCTATCATTGACATCCAGTTTTTGAAGGCCATGGATGTTCTACAATATTCTACAATGAAGACAACAATCGCCCACAACAAAGAAATATCCAGCCTCAAATGTCAACAGCTCTGTGGTGGAGAAACCTTGATCTGGGTTGAGTCTCCATCCTCCTGGACTGTTGAGTAACCAGAAAGAGCAAGTCCCCTCTGCTGGTGGATACTAACCATGAGCCTGAGTGAAAAACACACCTTTGTTGTGTAAGATGCTTGTCAGCCCAGCATAAACGTCTCACTCCAGCATCCATCAGGACCAATACAATGATTACTCACATCTTGTAAACCAAGAATCTGAGACTCAGAGATGGTAAGTAAATCACCTGAGGCCATACAACTAGCAAAGCTGGGACTTTTACGCAAATTATTTGGATTCCAAGGCCTATATATTAACCATTCTATTAATGATTAACCAAATGTTAGTCATTAAGGATCCTGTTCATAGACCGCAGGGGAAAATGGAAACTTAACAGATCCATGAACCCCTCCCAAGGGAAGAAAATGGCCTACGAAATTGTTCTTATTTATCTGAGAGCTATTTGTTGAAGGAATTAAAAAAGATGTTGAATAACAGATTTAGCTTATATATGAAGGTGACATCTCAAAATTTCAGTACTTTGCTTTTGCTCCATGTACTTTCTTATACATACATGAACTGTTCCCCAATCCTAATTCTAGTGCTTTGGAGGTTCTTATTACCTCCAGAAAAATTAGGATTTTCAGTCAATGTTCAGGACTTTGGAATTGGGTTTAAATGCCAGCTTGCCCTTTCCTGGCTGGGTTATGAAGTTACTTAATCTCTATGACTCAGTTTCTTTGTCTGTAAAATTAGAATGTATATCAATAGTATTACTCTCATAAGATTGTCAGGGGATGTAGCCATCTAACTTTCTCACATAGTAAGTATGATATAAGCGTTTATTAAACAAGAGAATTTTTTGGTAAAGAATTAAATGAGAAAAGCAGAGTTCAAAAAAAGAAGTCCCTGTTGCTGTCTAGAATGAGGCAGTGATCTGATTATCTCATCAAAGGGCTGTGGTTGTAAAGTTGCAGCCCATCTAGCTGAAGGTGGCTGGTAATGTCAGAGACGGTATTGAAAGGAGTCACCACTTGGGCCAGCTCTTTGGGAAATAGTAGGAGTTAGCTTGTGTCACAATTCAATGGCATATTTGGGTGAGGTGGAGTCATTTCCCCAGGGAACTAGCTCAGATTCTGAATTAGTATAACACTAGTAAGCTCTTTTGGGATCTGATATTAAACAATTTTGACTGCAGCATAAAAGTTTCCCAACAAGCTCCTTACATGCAACCTCTTCAGTTCAGTTCAGTCGCTCAGTTGTATCCGACTCTTTGTGACCCCATGGACTGCAGCATGCCAGGCTTGCCTGTCCATCACCAACTCCGGAGGCTTGCTCAAACTCATGTCCGTCGAGTCGGTGATACCATCCAACCATCTCATCCTCTGCTCAACTACTGCACAATTTCACTCATCTCACATGCTGGCAAAGTAATGCAATCTCTTAAAAATAGAGAAAACAGAGCTAGACACTGAAGCTGTGGAACACGGGGGCAAGCAATGAATAATTTCCCTGCGTTCATCCAGGTAATGCCTTACATGATCTGTCCTGGGAAATTCACTTTTGTGACTCTTTAAAAACCAATGAGAATTAAAAAAAAAAAAATTTTTGTGGTTAGCCATTTGCCTTCTTTTGGGAATGTGGGTAGAGCTCTTTCGATAAGGTTTGCAAACCCCAAGTTGGGAGGGGCAGAATCCCATCTCCACTCATGTTTTGAGTTCTTGGGCATCCTGAGTCCTCACTAGGTCTTCGGGTCTCTCAGGGTTGGTCACTTAAGTGCAGCTTCCCTATTTCACTCTCAGGGTAGCTGGTGCCTGGGCTCCAAGGTCTTTTCAGCAGCTGAGTTGCCTTCTGTCAAGGCTTCAGAGGTGGGAGGAAACCAACGACTCCCAAATTTGATCTCTGTCACTGAAGAAAAGGACAACTTTGCCCTTGGATTTTCTTGAGGTTATATTCTTTGGAGCAAGGCTTGAGACACAGGCAAGATCAGTTTCATGGAATGCTCCTGAGCACAGCAAGAAGGTGAAGTGGGTTCAATTTACAGTTGGGTAAAAATTTCTCAGCTTCATCTCTCTCCAATAGAGGAATGCTCACTGCTTCAGTCACTCAAGAGATTGCCCAATAATAACCATTCATATTTCACTTTATAAATTCTCAATTGTTCTCCCTGGAATTTTCTATTTATTCCTCATCAATATCCAGAAGGAGGATTTGGTAGGATTGTATAGACTTCAAGATGAAATTTTTGAGGAAGAAACAAATATTGTTCATCCTAGACGAGAAGATGAGAAAACTGAGGTGAAGAAAAGGAAAAGGCTTTCCAAAATCCTATGACAGAATTATAACTGTTCTGCAATCAGAAACTGAGATTTAAGATTCAAATAATCAATCCAAGCTGCTAAAAGAGGAACCCACTGATTAATACAGCATCATGATTATCTAGCAGTTAAATCAGTTCACAAGCCTCCATATCATATGTCATCAGGAAAATGCAAATTAAAGCAGCAGTGAGATACTACGACACCCCTGTTAAGATGTCCCAAATCCAGACCCTTGACAACATCAAATGCTGTGGAGAATGTGCAGTAATGGGACCTCCCATTCACTGTGGACAGAGTGCAAAATGGTGCAGCCACTTTGGAAGACAATTGGGCAGTTTCTTAGAAAGCTAAACACTTTCGCCATTCAATCCAGCGATTGTGCTCCTTGGTATTTACTCAAATCGATTGAAAATTTATGCATGTGGATGTTTAGAGCAGCTTTACTTATAAGTGCCGAAATTGGGAAACAATCAAGATGTCTTTCAGTAACTGAATGGCTAAACTGAAGTACACACCAACAAGAGAACTTACTCAGTTTTTAAAAGAAATAAGGTCTATAAAACCATGAAAAACCATGGAAGGACTTAAATGCGTATTACTAAGTTAAAAAGGCAACCTGAAAAGGCTGTATACTGCATGATTTCAACCACAAGATAGTCTGGAACAGGCCAAACTATGTAGAAGGATCAGTAGTTGCCAGGATTTATGGAAAGGAGGAAATGAAATAGGTGGAGCACAGGGGATCTTTAGGGTAGTGAAAGATCTCTGCGTTATACTATGGTGATGGATATGTGTTATCTTTTTTGCAAAACCCATAGAATGCACAACACCAGGAATGAACCATAATGCAAACTATGGACTTTGGGTCATAAAGAAGTGCCACTCTGATGGGGGATTCAATACTGGCGAAGCCATGCAGGTGTCGAGGCNAAATGAAATAGGTGGAGCACAGGGGATCTTTAGGGTAGTGAAAGATCTCTGCGTTATACTATGGTGATGGATATGTGTTATCTTTTTTGCAAAACCCATAGAATGCACAACACCAGGAATGAACCATAATGCAAACTATGGACTTTGGGTCATAAAGAAGTGCCACTCTGATGGGGGATTCAATACTGGCGAAGCCATGCAGGTGTCGAGGCATATGGCAAAACTCTGGATCTTCCAGCATCACTGTGAACCTAAATTGCTCTAGAAATAGTCATTTGAAAGAGGAAATAACATATAAAAGAAACTATTATGTCTTTATTTTTTAGTAAGTAGTTTTTTTTTAATAAAAGGCAATAGTTTCTTTTCTATTCTATTTCCTTTTTTAAAAAGACTATTTTTAGAGCAATTTCACGTTCACTGACTCGCTGGACATGAGTCTGAGTGAACTCCGGGAGTTGGTGATGGACAGGGAGGCCTGGCGTGCTGCTATTCATGGGGTCACAAAGAGTTGGACATGACTAAGCGACTGAACTGAACTGAACTGAAGGTTCATAGCAATGTTGGAAGATACAGAGATTTGCCACATGCCTTGACACATGTTAAAGTGTTGCATTCAATATGCCTGCAAATTTGGAAAACTCAGTAGTGGCCACAGGACTGGAAAAGGTCAGTTTTCATTCCAATCGCTAAGAAGGGCAATGCCAAAGAATGTTCAAACTGCCTCATAGTCACACTCATCTCACACACTAGTAAAGAAATACTCAAAATTCTCCAAGTCAGGCTTCAACAGTATGTGAACTATGAACTTCCAGATATTCAAGCTGGATTTAGAAAACGCAAAAGAACCAGAGGTCAAATTTCCAACATCGACTGGATCATCAAAAAAGCAAGAGAATCCAAGAAAAACATCTACTTCTGCTTTATTGATTATGCCAAAGCCTCTGACTGTGTAGATCGCAATAAATTGTGGAAAATTCTTCATTCATTGGAATGCCAGACCACTTTACCTGCCTCCTAAGAAGTCTGTAAGCAAGTCAAGAAGGAACAGACCGGACATGGAACAATAGACTGGTTCCAAATTGAAAAGGAGTATGTCAAGGCTGTACATTGTCACCCTTCTTAGTTAACATATATCCAGAGTACATCATGCAAAATGCCAGGCTAGATGAAGCACAAACTGGAATCAAGATTGCTGGGAGAAATATCAATAACCTCAGATATGCAGATGACACCACCGTTATGGCAGAAAGTGAAGAGGAACTAAAAAGCCTCTTGATGAAAATGAAAGAGGAGAGTGAAAAAGTTGGCTTAAAGCTCAACATTCAGAAAACGAAGATCGTGGCATCTGGTCCCATTACTTCATGACAA
>SJYA01002474.1:127680-156047 GCA_006410615.1 Neotragus moschatus | reverse complement strand
GAAGTTTCCCAGGGAATTCTAAAGCTTGTCTGTGTTGGAGAGTCACCTCTTTATATAACTCCATCAAGGAATAAGAGATCCAATATTTGTGGACTCCTCAGATGCATCAAATTTATGAATTCAATAATTTGAACAACTTGCCCATTTATGCCACACTGTTTTAAAATTTAATTTATTAAATATAAGCAGAAGATAAATGGACATACCCCTTCAGGGATTACAACCTTGTCATGGTGAAGGGGCTTGAGTAACTCAATGAAGCTATGAATCAGGCTGAGCAGTACCACCCAAACAGGTCATAGTGAAGAGTTTTGTTCTAAAATGTGGTCCACTGGAGGAGGAAATGGCAACTCATTCCAGTATTCTTGCCAGAGGAACCCCGTGAACAGCATGAAAAGTCAAAAAGATGTGGCAACATTGAAAAATGAGCCCCCCAGATTGGAAAATGTCCAATATTCTACTTGGAAGTGCAGAGGGCAACTGCTAATAGCTCTAAGAATAAAGCTGCTGGGCCAAAGTGGAAACAATGCTCAGTTGTGAACCAGACTTGGAACAGGTTACTGGTTCAAAATTGGGAAAAGAGTATACAACAAGGCTGTACACGGTCACCCTGCTTATTTAACTTATATGCAAAGTACATGATGCAAAATGCCAGGCTGGATGAATCATAAGCTGGAATCAAGATTGCCAGGAGAAATATTAAGAACCTCAGACATGCAGATGATACCACTCTAATGGCAGAAAGTGAAAAGGAGCCGAAGACCCTCTAGATGAGAATGAAAGAGGAGCATGAAAAAGTTAGCTTGAAACTCAACAGTAAAAAAAATGAAGATCATGGCATCCAGTCCCATCACTTCATAGCAAATAGAAGGGGGAAAATTGGAGACAGTGACAAATTTTGCTTTCTTGGGCTTCAAAATCACTGTGGATGGTGACTGCAGTCATGAAATTAAAAGACGTTTGGTCTTTGGAAGGAAAGATATGGCAAACCTAGACAGTATGTTAAAAAAAACAGAGACATCATTTTGCTGACAAATGCTTGTGTAATCAAAGCTCTGTTTTTTTCCAGTAGTCATGTACAGATGTGAGAGTTGGACAACAAAGAAGTCTGAGTGCCAAAGAATTGTCACTTTCTAATTGTAGGGCTAGAGAAGACTCTTCAGAGTACTTTGGACAGGAAAGAGATCAAAACCATCAATTTTAAAGGAAGTCAACCCTGAATGTTCACTGGAAGAACTGTTGCTAAAGCTGAAGCTTCAATAATTTGGCCACTTCATATGAAGCCAACTCATTGGAAAAGATCCTGATGCTGGGAAAGATTGAAGGCAAATGGAGAAGGGGGTGGCAGATTTATTTATGATGAATGATGCCTTGAACGTTAAGTCCTATATTGTGCTCTCGTGACATGCTCATATATGATTGGCTGTGTAATTTATCATTTTCCCCTTTACTACTTGGCCCTGGATACCTGGTTTCTCACATCTTTTCAGTGTTTTCCTGTCAGTGTACATGTCTGAGAACTGGTATTAAAAAAAGTAGGATCTCCAAATTTGCTGGCCGAGGGCGACCACACACATTATTGTTTATACATACATATTCTCTTCAGTGAATTATTATTTTTTTTGTATATAACTATGATATGACTTCACTGGAATGTGGATTTTGGTGCATTTTTCCAGGGTTGGAGATGGATTCCCAGAGGCACTCCACTGGAATATGGATTTTGGTGCATTTTTCCAGGGTTGGAGATGGATTCCCAGAGGCACTCCTTGGTGCTGAATGTAGTCTGTGTCCCCAAGGACAATAACTGGCTGCCATGAGAATGGAGTCTTTCAAAACTGTATTCTAATCAGCATAACCAACTGATAAATGATTGTGGTGCTTTTCAAACTTTAGTATGAAGGAGCCACTAGGTTGCTTGTTTAAAATATAGATCTCAAAACCCTACCTTCAGAGATTATGACATTAAGTCTCTGGGTTGGCCCAGAATCTGCATTTTTAATTGGTGTTCTAGATGTTTTGATGCAAATAGCCAATCAACCAGTACTTTTTAGACTAGGTGTGGTCATCAGTCAGTTTATTTTTGCATCCACATCTTCCACTGACCTGATCCCTCAGCTCAAGAGATATACAATTTATCACAAAAATTTGACACCTTTTTACACTGGTCTTGTGTCCTAGTCCGTGAGAAATATATACTGAACATGTTGGAGGTTGTGGCAATGACAAGGATAAAATTTTCTAAGCACTCACTGTTGAGGTTTTGCATATCACCAACATATAGCTCCAGGTTAGAAAGGTTTCATCAGATTGTGAATTGCTGAGAGGTCCCTAACTCTGGCAACACTAGGGGTCCCCATAATAAAGGTTTAGAGAGCAATGGATATCTAACTGGTTAAAGTGTAAGTTGATGAGGAGGCGAGTTTTGGGGCATGTGGTCCAGCTCTGGGAGATGAAAAGGGACGCGTTCATTTGTGACGGCAATTCCTTTCCCTTTTGATGAAGGAGAAGTGAGGAGGGAGGGGTTCTGATGAGAAGACAATGGTGCAGAGCCCTTTCTCAAGAGTCTGTGTTCTTAATCCAGGAAGACCCAGATAGACTCTAAACAACAGCTGGTCAGGGAGTCCCAACTGACAGGTTGGCCAGTAAGTGATAATAAAAACCCTAAGTTTAGGCAGACTGAGAATGAGATTGGAGAAGGCAATGGCACCCCACTCTAGCACTCTTGCCCAGAGAATCCCATGGATGGAGGAGCCTGGTGGGCTGCAGTCCATGGGGTCGCTAAGAGTCAGACACAACTGAGCGACTTCACTTTCACTTTTCACTTTCCACTTTCATGCATTGGAGAAGGAAATGGCAACCCACTCCAGTGTTCTTGCCTGGAGAATCCCAGGGATGGGGGAGCCTGGTGGGCTGCCGTCTATGGGGTCACACAGAGTCGGACACAACTGAAGTGACTTAGCAGCAGCAGCAACAGAGAATGAGATTGGGGCAAAGGCTTCAGGTGGACAGCTGGGCTTGGTGAAATGAAGAGTATCAATATTACTAATGCTTTGTTACCTTTCTGCCTCCCAGGACCTTCTCTCCCTCTGTGGTTTAGTCACTAAGATTTGTCTGACTCTTGTGACCCAATGGGCAATAGCCTGCCCAGCTCTTCTGCCCATGGGATTTTCCAGGCAAGAATATTGGAGTGGATTGCCTTCTCCAAGGGATCTTCCTGACACAGAGATTGAACCTGGATTTCCTACGTTGCGGGCAGACTCTTTACCAACTGAGGCACCAGGGAAGCCAGTCTCTCTCTCTAGGTGATGACAAAGATACTGGCATTCACTTCAGAAATAAAATATCCAGAACTATCATTAAACAACTGTTTACTGTTACTGCTTAATTAACATGCCATAAATAATTATTATGTGGTTTGCTAGATATATGCCAGGGTAAGTTAGATTACTGCACTAAAGTTCTCTCTGTGCTATAGTTTGCTTATGCAATGCAAGTGTGTCCCACAACCTGAGAGGAAATACTGTCTCCAAACAATTTTGTTCCCTAGGTGATGCTCACTGACTGGCTCTGAGAGGTCTCTCCTACTTCATCAACTGTAATGATCACTGGAAAAGTTGAATGGCATCTAACCATAGAATCCCAGGACCCATCACAGACTCTTTCCTTAATCTCATTTTCCATATTTGCTTGGTCTCTAAATCCTGTTACATCTTCCTTAATGGCCTTTGAACCACCTCTGTGTTTATCATCAGTTTCTTTGAGTTTCAGCTCTTCTTTCTGAAATCTTGCTTTACTCACTTCTGCTCTTGTCTCACTCAGCTGTCTTTCTTATAGTATGAGATAGGTGAAATGATTAAGTCACTCACCACGTAACACCGTCTGTTGCGTCACCCTCAGGGGAGAGTCCAAATGTCTTAGCATGCAGGATCCCTGGTCCTCTGTTGCCACTAAGCACCACCACCCCTCCGCCTCTTAGCATATTTCAGCCATGCAGAACTATATGCAGTTTGTCAAATGGAAGAAACACTTTCCTCAATTTTGTAGACCCTCTTTCAGGTTCATCCTTCTCTTTATACTGTGCCTGTTGAATTTCTACTCAAGCTGAGTCCTATGGACTTGTTACATTGTTAAGGCGATTTGTCTGAATTTCTGGCTTCTCCAGGAGAACAAGAGCCCTCTGGCAAATGGATAACGGAGCTTACTCAACACTTGCATCCCCAGAATGAAACTCCAGGAGACATAACACCAGTAGGCACTTAATTTACACNGATCCTGAACCCAAACACAGCTTTTTCCATATAAGGTAACACTCACAGATTCCCAGGATTAGACCACGGATACAACTTTTTTTTTTTGGGGGGGGGGGTCATCATTTATCCCACGATAGAGATACAAATAATATGAGAAAGAAATAGGAAATCCAGAGTAACAGCAAGTGTATGAGGCTCTGAACCTGGAGCAAATCTGTCCCAGGAAGAGAAGGCTAGGAAAGCCAGCATGGCTGGCTCAGACAGCGTGGCTGGGAAGGTGTGACATGGGGCCCGCAGGTGTGCACTCTGGGGGTCAGCAGGGATGCAGAGGACTTTTGTCTATATGCCACAGTGAGAAATCACTGGAAGGCTCTGAGCACAACAATGACATGATCTGAGTTGTGTTTCATATAAGCTTTCTGCTCAGATTGTACGGTGGCCCAGGCTCCAATTTAACCAGCCACTGATGGAATTTTAAAGACGCATAGATGTGCCTAGAATGAGACTTGTTGGGGGCATGGGATATGACACACTAAAACTTCCTGGTAAGAAAGAAACAGACATTTGGGCATTTACAAACAGGTGGCAGCGGGGAAGGAAGAGAGGAGAGGGAGAGTGACAGGGAAAGGAAATAACAGGACAGCAGGCTGGGAAGTAAAGTAGCATGGGGCTGGGGTCGTGACTAGCAAGGATCTCTTGGTGGGAGGCAAAGGAAGGAGCATGGTTTTTACGGNCATCATTTATCCCACGATAGAGATACAAATAATATGAGAAAGAAATAGGAAATCCAGAGTAACAGCAAGTTTGTGAGGCTCTGAACCTGGAGTAAACCTGTCCCAGGAAGAGAAGGCTAGGAAAGCCAGCATAGCTGTCTCAGACAGCGTGGCTGGGAAGGTGTGACATGGGGCCCGGAGGTGTGCACTCTGGGGGTCAGCAGGGAAGCAGAGGACTTTTGACTATATGCCACAGTGAGAAATCACTGGAAGGCTCTGAGCACAACAATGACATGATCTGACTTGTGTTTCATATAAGCTTTCTGCTCAGATTGTACGGTGGCCCAGGCTCCAATTTAACCAGCCACTGATGGAATTTTAAAGACGCATAGATGTGCCTAGAATGAGACTTGTTGGGGGCATGGGATAACACTAAAACTTCCTGGTAAGAAAGAAACAGGCATTTGGGCATTTACAAACAGGTGGCAGCGGGGAAGGAAGAGAGGAGAGGGAGAGTGACTGGGAGAGGAAATAACAGGACAGCAGGCTGGGAAGTAAAGTAGGATGGGGCTGGGGTCGTGACTAGCAAGGATCTCTTGGTGGGAGGCAAAGGAAGGAGCATGGTTTTTACGGCAGGAATATCTCCTCTTTTGTTCTGCTTCTCCAAGCCCCCTCCATCCTCCCAAACCTTCAGGGGAAAGTCTGCTATTAAACATTGCATCCTTGGTTAGGATTTCTTCAGATAAACCAGGCCGGACTTTTCAAAGTACTTGGGGACTACCAGGCAGATTTGAATTCAAATTTCAGTCTCAGTAGTTTGTGGTGAGCATGGGATGGCAGAAGATCCTGAGAAAGAAGTTGAACATAACAGGATCCTGAGTGTGTGTGTGTGTGTGTGTGTGTGTGAAGTCACTTCAGTTGCATCTGACCCTATGGAATGTAGCCCACCATGGGATGTCCATGGGATTCTCCAGGCAAGAATACTGGAGTGGGTTGCCATGCCCTCCTCCAGGGGATCTTCCCAACCCAGGGATCAAACCTGCATCTCTCCAGTCTCCTGCCTTGGCAGGCCAGTTCCTTATGGCTGATGCCACCTGCGAAGCCCATCAGGGGATCTTAACTAACCATCAAGAACGTAGGACAATAAAGTCCCAGGCATCAGTCAGATCCTTGTATCCCCCTATTAGATGCCACATCCTGCTTTCCAGCTGGCACTGGAAGAGCTCAAGGCAGATGTGGAAAAGGGACAAACGTGGACCTATCTTTTATTGGACACTTAGCCTGGGCAGCATGTCTTATTAATTTTCTTTAATTTAGTGCTAACTTACAGCCTAAGATATAAACTGTTATTATGGATACTCTACAGACAAAGAAACTAAAGCTTGGGAAAATAAGGTAATCTCTCCAAGGTCTCCCCAGCTGGGAAACTCTGGTACCAGGATGTCTTATTTCTCTGGGCATCTAGTGACTTACCTAAGTCATTCAGTGAGCTGATACCCCAACGTGTGCACACCGGTGGCTCATCACAGAGGCCTCCCATCCTGATGCCCTCCCGGTTCCTGTATGGACTCAGCATCCTTCCCATTCAGGGCATAGTCCTCCTCTGATAGACAAAGCTTGGCTTCTTTCTCTGGGGCTTTGTTGGCTTTATAGAATATGTGTCAAAAGTAAGGAGTTCAGCACCCGGCTGAGTGGGTTTCCTCCAGATTTCTCTTGAGGCTAGTTAATCAAAAAGTTTGAAAATAGTGCTGCTGCTCTTAAAAGATCTATTTTCCCAAATTATCAACCTTTCTTATCAGTATCTGCATTGGCAAAGTGTTGAAGAGACCCCAGTATTTATTGGTAGCATCTATATTCTCTGGCTAGCACAGCCCCCGGATCTCTCTAAGGGGCTGTTTCTGTAAGTCTGTAATACTGAATGCCATTGTCTGAAGATTTTAAACTGAGTGTTTGGAGTTTGGAGTCCATTTAACCCTCATGGTTGTTGTTCACAGCTGCTCCAAATTCAGTTTTGAACTAGACATTCTAATGGCGATAGCAATGGTAGCTTGCCCGCTTGGTGCTTATTTCATTCTCAACACTTTGCACGCACTCTCATTTAGTCCTGACACTAATCACATGAAGACCCATTTAGGAAGAGAGCAAACTGTGACCACATTTAAGTAGAGTCATTTCTGCTATAGGGTAGCATATGCATTCCTAAAAGCTACTATACTGTCGCTCTGCTAAGAAGTACATATGCTGTGAAAATCATGCAATAAAATCCACGGGGCTAATGAGAAAGCACGGATTGTGCTCCGTACTAGCTTCCTAGGGCTGCCACAGTGTGTGAGTGCTCAGTGGCTCAGCTGTGTCCGACTCTATGTGACCCTATGCGCTGTAGACCACCAGGCTCCTCTGCCACACAAAGGACCACAAATCAGGCCCCGCAGATCTGGAGGCCAGAAGTCTGAAATCCTGGTGTCCGCAGGGCAGGCTTCTTCTGAGGACTGCTGGGCAGATTCTGTCCCATGCCTCTTTCCTAGCTTCTGATGGTTGGCTGACAATCTTTGGCATCTCTTGGGTTGTAAATGCCTCGCTCTGTTCATGTGGATTTCATGTTCATGTGGATTTCTTCCTGAGCATCTTCACATAGACGTCCCTCTGCAAGTCTCTTTGTGTACCGATTTTCCCTTTTAATAGGGACACCAGTGTAATTGGATTAGGGCTCATCATAGTGACTTCATTTTAACTTGATTACCCCTGGAAAGATGATATTTCCAAATAAGGTCACAATTCTAAGCACTGGAGCTAAGAACAGGGGATACAATCCAACCCATTCAAAAACTACCAGTGACACATTCAGTAAAGGTAGGAAACCAATAAAATCAGTAGAATAGTTTTAAGCATGTGAGATGGTTAAAAAATACCCTAAGTATTGCATAAATATGACACTTCACCTTGGAAAAGATTTAATGATTACTTATGGAAGCAGCCTTGGAACAGTTACAGCTCATGTGTGAAGTGGTGAAGGAAGGTAATCTGAAATCAGAAGGAAAGTCATAACCCTTCTTGGAAGGGTATGGCTCAAAATACAGGCAGTGGGCTGAGGCAGTTGTTTGAGATATGTGTGTTTTAAGTATTCTCACATGGCAGTTTTTATTCCTGGGTGTGGTATTTCTTGAGAAGGAAATTATGTGTAAGCAAATTTGTCTTATGCTTGAATTGTTCCCTAATATAGCAATGTCTTTGGAACAATTTGCATATTCAAAACAAACACTTTAGCAGAAGGGACTTTAAATTGCCCGAGGTCACAGCCATGGTTGAGGAGTTGGGTTTTAAGCTCCAAGTAGACAACAGAGGATGAGATGGCTGGATGGCATCACTGACTCGATGGTCTGAGTGAACTCTGGGAGTTGGTGATGGACAGGGAGGCCTGGCGTGCTGTGATTCATGGGGCTGCAAAGAGTCAGACACGACTGAGGGACTGAACTGAACTGACACCACAACCCGAATCCTTAGCCATTAAGCTGTCAAAGTGTTAGCACTGGAAATAAAGCAAGAAAAGCAAACAACTTATTATTATGCCACCGTGACATTATTAGACCATTCCATGGTAGGCAGAAGCCTAGGATGTCAGTGCTCCTTGAGATTCCCCGGCCTGACTCCTGGGACTGCTTACATGATGAGTCTTCATGGCTAAGCTTATGTTACATTACGTGCAGAGGGGATTTTGCAGGTGTTATTAAGATTACTAATTGATTGACTCTGAGTTAATCTAAATAAATGTTATCCAGGTAGATCTAATTTAATCACACAAGTTCTTTAAAAGAGAATATTTTTTCTGGCTAGAGGCAGAGTGATTCAAAACACAAGATTTGAAGAACCTCTGCTAGCTTTCACGGTAGAGAGGACCACATACCAGGACTGGAGGACAGTGGCCTCAAGTTGAGAACAACACCTGGGCAATTGCTAGGAAAGAAACAGAGTCTTCAGTCCTACAATCACTTGGAACCGAATTCAGCCATCAACCTGAATAAGTCTGCAGCAGAGTCCTCCCCAGATCCTTCAGACAAGACATAGGCCAACCAACAAACTTGACTTTGGCCTCGATGCCCTGTTGAGAGCACCCAGTTGAGCCCATCAGCTCTGCCCTGTAGACTGTGAGCTGATAAACTGATGCTGTTTTAAGCCACTAACTTCATGATGCTTAGAAACCGTTTAGGAAACCAAGGCACTATGTTTTCTGTGCCTAGACTGTGAGGCCTACAAGGAAAAGGGAAGGAAAGAGCAAAGCCCTTGCTGGCTCCTCTGGGCAGGACAGAGAAAGAGTGCAGACAATGCCCAGCTTGCACCAGCCCGTCTTCCTAGCCCAGTCTGAGCCTTTGTACAGAAAAGCTGCATCATTTTTCTTTTGTAAAATATGCTTTATAATAACATCTTCTATTTTCCTTTCATGTATCTTGCTGCAAACCTTCAAGATAAGTACTATTTGGAAATGTCATCAAGCAAGGCTGGTTACCATCAATGACACATTTTAATTTTAGTTCCAGAAATTATCTGAGTGGGTTGGGGGGACTGCCCCTTCATGTGCCCATATGAAAGGTACACACACATTGAAGGACTATTTCCCAATTAAAGTGGTTATTACCTTTCACTGAAGCTCTTATTGAAGTCACAGTATTTTTGAAATATTAACCACAGCATCCTCTGGCTACTCTGAGTTAGGCCAACCCTGAGCATCTCCCTCTTTGGTTAGAGTCATTCGTGTCTGAATGTTAGCAACACGGAAAAATGAGCTTGCTCACAATGTGTTTTATAAAGACATCAGTGCTTTGAACACAATGTTCACTTCCCTTCAGGGAACAACATCTCTTGATAAGTGGAAATATTTTTCCAACAAGGAAACTGCCGCTTCAGATTTGTTAAAACCAGCTCAACAATCTGTCTCCGTTCCTGTGTCTAGTGTTGGGGTAAAAAGAATGTTGAGTATTATGGGTAATTAGCGTTGAGTTAGTGAGAAATAACAGAGTGTGTGTGTATGTGTGTGCATGCATGTGTACACATGTGTATGTTTTTTTGGAAGGAAGGAAAAATGAAATGTTTGAAAATAAATTTCAATGGATAAGTAAGTCATGTTTTTAAAAATATGTGCTGGGCTATCAATTGCACAATTTTACTCAGTGACTTTGCTTTATCATACTTACAGTTTCACTTTGTTTTGCAATTTTGATTAAGGTCTTTTTATTTTGTGTCTGTCATTTGTGTTGAACCATTTGGTGACTTCTTGGCTGGGATGGTATAGGATTTTAATTGCATCTCCATTTTGGGTGCTACCATTATCTACAGAGTTGAGTACTTCATTTACTTCAATAGACATTTTTTCAGGCATTTCCACATTCTAGCTGAACCAGCTCTCAGGGATACAGGAATAAAAAATGCAGCCGCTGCCCTGAAGATGCTCATAGTCTATAACAATGTTCTCCAGTGTGTCCCAGGTCTCCTAGAATTCCTCACTTCAGTTCAGTTCAGTCGCTCAGTCGTGTCTGACTCTTTGCGACCCCATGAATCGCAGCACACCAGGCTTCCCTGTCCATCACCAACTCCTGGAGTTCACTCAGACTCACGCCCATTGAGTCAGTGATGCCATCCAGCCATCTCATCCTCTGTCGTCCCCTTCTCCTCCTGCCCCCAATCCCCCCCAGCATCAGAGTCTTTTCCAATGAGTCACCTCTTAGCATGAGGTGGCTAAAGTACTGGAGTTTCAGCTTTAGCATCATTCCTTCCAAAGATATCCCAGGGCTGATCTCCTTCAGAATGGACTGGTTGGATCTTCTTGCAGTCCAAGGGCCTCTCAAGAGTCTTCTCCAACACCACAGTTCAGAATTCCTCATGCTCATTGTAAATACCACAACATATTGGTAATTATGTTAAAATAAAGCAAGCATTCTTATGGTAAGCCAGACATGATTTTATATTAGAGTCTAGCATAGACAATGTCTGTGTGTATCAAAACTTAGTAAAAAAGAAAAAGGATAAGAAAAAAACTTAGACACAGGGACAATTCTACATTTAAAATTTTTCCTGTAGGTTGGAAAAGAGATATTGCTATTTTATTGTCGCTATTTTAGGTCACTGTTTTATTAGGATAAGTTAGTACATAAACCGGAGAAGGCAATAGCAGCCCACTCCAGTACTCTTGCCTGGAAAATCCCATGGATGGAGGAGCCTGGTAGGCTGCAGTCCATGGGGTCGCTAAGTTGGACTCAACTGAGAGACTTCACTTTCACTTTTCGCTTTCATGCTTTGGAGAAGGAAATGGCAACCCACTCCAGTTCTTGCCTGGAGAATCCCAGAGACAAGGAGCCTAGTGGGCTGCCATCTATGGGGTCGCACAGAGTTGGACACGACTGAAGCGACTTAGCAGCAGCAGCAGCAGCAGTACATAAACAACTGAATACAGTATGTTAGAATTCCTTATGAAATTTACCTTTCAGGTTAAATACTGATCTCTGCCTCTGTCATTCTCCTCCTCCAAAATGTTCAATTTCTTTCCATTGCAAACAAGGTGGGAACTAAACCATTTACCCTCATCTAGTACCCAGCTCTCCACATTCTGGAGTGTTCCCACCTCACTTATCCCCATTCTCAGCTCCAATGAGTCTGAATTGCATCCTGCATCCCTGTCCAACCCCTGTCTCACTCCAACATGCCCAGCATTCTCCTCCTCATTCCCTTTCCAGTGACCATCCTCCCTGGCAGCCCCATCTGAGAAGAAGCAAGTGAAACTCAAATCCATGCGTCTTTCCTGGATATCTTCCCCCTTCAACAACCGAAGTGGAAACTTTCACTCTGAGTTTTCCATTTCATGTTGCTCACACTTAGCAAAGTCTTTCTTGCAGTGCGGGTAGCAGCTGACATGCATCAGCCAATATGTGCCAAGCACAACTGCATTATCAAGCACATAGTGAGATGAAGAGAGAGACTCAGGGAGGCACCGCTGGAGCTGCCGCGGATGATTGAGAGCAAAGCCTCAGTTGGAATTCCGGTTGCTGCTTCCCAAGGCAGTGCTGTCCCTACACCCCAGAGCCTCTTTCATTGTCTTCATCTTTCTCGGGATACAGGCAGACACGTGTTTTCCTCCCATCATTGTGCCTGGTAGTTGGTACCTACTCAAAATACATCTACAGAATTGAATTAAATTATCTTAGGGGCAAGAAAAAAAATAATACCACTTTCTAAGTGTTTTCTAGCAAAGTTTAAAATGATGCATACTATTCACTATTGGTCAATGAAAAAAAGCTAATTAATTGTGAGCGTGAATGTTAATTAACATGCTCACTTCAGAGCTATCAAAAGAAAAAAGTTGCATGCCCTGACATGCAATTCTACTTTTAGAAATTTATTTCAGGGAAATAATTATATTCAAGTGTAAAGATGCATGTACAAATCTATTTCTTGCAGCATGACTTAGGACAGTGAAATTGACAGGCAATTTAAGTGTCCATTACTAGGAGAATGGATAAACATTTAAAGGAATGTCATGTGAGAGAGTATTAAGTAGACAGTAAAAAGTTGAATATAGATCTGTATGTGCAAAGTTGGAAGAGTGTTGACAATATATTGCTGAACTGATACAAACGAGTCCTAGTATAGTGAAGACTGTCTTACTTTCCTTTAACAAAGGAAGCTTCTTCTCTTTTTTTCCATCTCCCTTGTCCACATATACACATACAGATAGAAACTTCTCCAGATGTCAAATGGAATACTTTTTTCTTCTCAGACTAGTAGTTAGGGTCCAAAGATGAAGACAAATTATGCTAAGCACCTTCCATTCTAAAGAGAGCCACCAACAGTTGCGGCCACCAGCCACCTACACCATGCTAAGATAAGCCAACAGTGACCTCCCGCCTTCAGTCATCTGCCTTCTCTCCCTCCTTCAGGAAGATTAAGCAGAGCTTCTAAAGATGTTATTAGCCTTGTGAAGTTGTAGACGTTGAAGCTTACTGCAGAAGTTGAAGCCTATTGCAGAAGTTGAAGCCTACACCAAAGAAGGCTAAGATATAATTACACAATAGTTGACCATTAAATATTAGTCTAAGCCCTAAACAGCCTGGCACCTATTAAGAAAGTGAAAGTTGCTCAGTCATGTCCTACTCTTTGCAAACCCATGGACTATACTGTCCATGCAATTCTCCAGGCCAGAACACTGGAGTGGGTAGCCTTTTCCTTCTCCAAGGGATCTTCCCAACCCAGGGACTGAACCCAGGTCTCCCACATTGCAGGCAGATTCTTTACCAGCTGAGCCATAAGGGAAACCCAAGAATACTGGAGTGGGTAGCCTTTTCCTTCTCCAAGGTATCTTCCCAACCCAGGGACTGAACCCAGGTCTCCCACATTGCAGGCAGATTCTTTACCAGCTGAGNATCCAGGTCTCTCACATTGCAGGCAGATTCTTTACCAGCTGAGCCATAAGGGAAACCCAAGAATACTGGAGTGGGTAGCCTTTTCCTTCTCCAAGGTATCTTCCCAACCCAGGGACTGAACCCAGGTCTCCCACATTGCAGGCAGATTCTTTACCAGCTGAGCGATAAGGGAAACCCAAGAATACTGGAGTGGGTAGCCTATCCCTTCTCCAGCGGATCCTCCCAACCCAGGAAATGAACCAGGGTCTTCTGCATTGTAGGCGGATTCTTTAGCAACTGAGCTATCAGGGAAGCACCTAAGCTCAACAAATATTTGTTGAATGGACAAAACAAGCCAGCATCTTTATTTTGCTGTTTGGGAAACTGAGCCATGGAGCAGTGATCTAGCCAAAATCACATATGTAGTTCATGTCAGAGCTCGAACTGGGCCCAGAAATTCTGTCCCTCAGTTTGAGGTTCCTGAAACCACAGTGATCTCTTGCCTCATTGTTGCTGCATTACAAGACAGGATAAGGCAAATTCAGAGAGGCTTGTCCAAAGTCATTCTGTTACCTTGTATCAGAACTGGCCCAGGTCTCCAGACTCCCAGGTCAAGCTATTTCCACTTCTTCCTATAACCTTGAAGGGTTCCTATTACCAGCCCTGGCAAAGAAGTCTCAAAAAGTAAAACGAAGATCTAGAAAATAAAGGATGAGGCAAAGACTAGCAGGTGGTATATTTTATCAGGATTAAAAAAGGTTGGTGACAGTATCATATTTTATTTCTCCACCTTTCCTACTAATTCCCCAAATACACACTGGTAACAGATCAGGAAGGGCCAGGCCTTTGCCCAGTGGAGAAATTCCTGGAGTTCTGCTTGATATGCTGGGATACACAGCTTGCCCATAAGATGGGAAACAAAGTCACCTGGAACCATGAGGATCGCTCCTGACTTCTCAGAGTTGCTAAAAAAAATCAGGAGAGCAGTGTAAAATAAAATCTGGATGTGTTTTACAAGTAAGAGAAGTTCCTTGTTCTCACAATACCTCTCTTGACTTTGCCCTAAATGCCAAACAAAAAGCAGAAAAAAGGAAAGAAGGAAGGAAGTTATATTCCCTCAGTGTTATCTGGACCCCTAGTTGGTTGCCATGACAACACCTGCTGCATATTTTATTAATCTTCTCTGTTTTCCTTTACATCCTTGACTGTAAGGACCACTTACCAGCTGCTGCCCCCCTCACTGGTGAAGCCTAACGGGTATATGTCTCTGAGTAGTGCCTGTTAATTTCAATGAAAGCCAAGATTTCCTGCTTCTCTTGAAACTTTGCAAGTTATGACACCACGGGGCCTGAATTCCCACAAGTTTATAACAGGCTTGAATTTAGTATCTGATGATCCCTTTCTCAGAGCAGACGCTCTCTAGTTTGCCATGGTTTCCACCTGGCTGCTTCTCTTCTCCATGGTGCCTGCCTGGGGACATTTGAATCTGAATCTTCTTTTAGTAAACTAGTGTCAAATAAGCAAAGTTTCACCTAAGTACACTGTTTCCGCTGCCGCCGGAGGACTACTCAAGGGTAGGCAAACAGTGCTCCTATCTAACCATGTGCCAACCTTCCAGGGTGATTTCCACGGCTCAGGTCCTATCTAATCTCCAATGCAGTTGAATTTGAATGTCAGCCTGCTGTTCTGAGTGCCCGTGACGCCCGCGGTCCCTACCCCCTGGCCGCCTGGTTTTCTCGCTCCTGGACAGCTCCACTTTCATACTGCACTTAAAGTCAGAACCTGGGAATCTAAAAATAGTCAGTCATCACTGCGCTGACATAATGCTCCTGTTGTTCCGAGAGCAATTCTCTGTCAAAAGAACATTTTCAAGAGGCAGTTAGGTTTAAGTTAAAAAAAAAAAAAAAAAAAACTGCATGCGAAATGACTTAGAGCTCTTATTGTTTCTCCCAGTTCCCATCTCCCTGGACACAGAAGCACTTTTTGAAAGGTCTGGTTACTGCAGAAGAAGAGAGAGTGTGCACTACAGTTCTGCTTGGAGTTACAAAACATGGTTTGACCTTAAGTCAAAGCCTTTAGTGCCTGGTCTAGCATCTGATACAGAGTGGGCACTCAAAATATATTGGAGGGAAGAGAGGTAGAAAGCTACCAGTACATATGCTGTTTTGTTTTCGTGGTGTTTATTGAGTGCCTGCAGTGTGTAGAGTGTTTTTCTAGGCACAGTTGAGTTTCACTTGTTTACTTATTCCTTTATTCATTCTGTGAGTGTCTACATTGCTTTCTTGTGATTGCCATTTGCATGTGCGATCATCAGTTCATAATCTCATCGTTCATCCAAATAGTCTTAGGGCAAAGTGCTGCTCCATCACTGGTAGTCATCACAATGTCACTGATATCAAACTTTGACAGAAAATCTCCTACTTCTGTTTCACATGGAATAATATGGAATCTCAGCAATCACTCAGAAAAGAAAGTTTTTTCCAGGGGCTTTTTATAAAGACTAGAATGATTCACCTCTTCTCAAATTTACCTGAAACCTAGAGAGCTCTCTGAGACAAGTACAATGGCAGACTGTCCTCTGCTGAACCAAGTTCATGAACAGTACCTTCTATACCCAGAGAGTAACTTAGCAATTAGTAAGTCACTGTTCCGCATCACTGAACCACAGTCAAGCCAATACAACTCCCAAGAGCATAATGTGTGGCATGCAATAAGCATTCAATAAACTTCTGATGAATGAATAAAGAAACAAATGAATACACAGAGAATTAATTGACTAACCGGGCATTGATTTTACAAGTAAAGTGGAGATCTGTAAATGGCTGGGCTCCTGTTCTCACTACTACATCAATTTCCTTTCTATCAGCATATCTTTCTTCCCTCAATGACCTAAACGCACANCCTTAGAGTTGTAAATTCTTTTATAGGCCCCAAACTCTCCATCTGCCTAAAACAGGCAGCTTCTTTTGGTGTCCTTTCTGTTTTACTCAGTCCTACTTATTAAATCCTACTCAGTTTCTTGTCCACAATCTCATCACGGCAGTTTTCACATACACTGCTTCCTTCTTCCTCCCTGAGAGTCCATTCCTTCTCTCTTCTTTTGACTATGCCCAGCTTATGGTGATTTCTGGGGCAGAGCTCAGCCTAAGGAGTGACAGTCCCTTAGGCTGTCATCTGGATTGTAGGCATGTCTCTGCTGGCTCCCACAACTAATGTCATCACTGGTCCCCACACTAGTCATAATGACTGTGTTGTTGGAAGCAGGATAGCAGCGAGGCAGAAATAAAGGGTTCACACTTTTAAACTGGGGCAGTGGATGGTGAGTGGTTTCTGGGATGTGAAGGTGACCCAGGAGAGCCTGGCTGTCAGGAGCATCAGTTTCTGCTGCTCTCTGATATGGAGGACCTTCCCAACAGCAGTCACATCTCCTTTTGGCCCTTGCTGGGAGCACTGTCACACTTCTTGTGGGAAACATACCTTGTAGCNGGATGGTGAGTGGTTTCTGGGATGTGAAGGTGACCCAGGAGAGCCTGGCTGTCAGGAGCATCAGTTTCTGCTGCTCTCTGATATGGAGGACCTTCCCAACAGCAGTCACATCTCCTTTTGGCCCTTGCTGGGAGCACTGTCACACTTCTTGTGGGAAACATACCTTGTAGCTTTGGTTCTTCAGACAAGCTCCGAGCTCCATCAGCTGGGTTTGTAAAAGAGAGGGGTTCTCTTCTGGGACCCCTTAAGAGCCACAGAGAACTTGGACAGGGGTGCTTCTGCCTCCTCAGTCATCACAAAACCCAGTCTAGTCATGTCCCGCTGGTGTGGTGCACTTTGGCAAGCCTCTTATCTCCAAAGAGAGAGCTGCTTGCTACATGTCCTTTGAGGGAGAGGTGGGTGGAGAAGAATTAATACCTCATCAACTGTGCTTGACTCAAGAAAATGACCCTTCTCCCCACATTTACATGGACACTCAGAAAAGGTGATGCCTCCACGTAGTTCTGGAAAGAACCACTTCTTCGCAAACCTTGCAGAGAGTTACAAACTCTATATTCCAGACATCTAAACTAGGTTCCTTTTGTCTGTCTGCTTCACAATGCCTGTACAGGATACCTCTGACTCTGTGACTCAGCAAGAGAAGACTGATCATGAAATAATGATAAACATAGAAGTTATTGATAGGAGCTGTTGAATATCTTCTGAAGTTCTACTTTCCGTGTGATGCAGTAAGTGCCAAGCAGACCAATCTCTAGGAACAATAACTGTAAACTTCAGGAAGGAAAATATGCAAAAGGAAAAACAAACCCAAACCTGAAAAGCCAAAAAAGGCAGGCAGATTTTAGAAAGTTGAAACTTGGAAGAAGGGAAAAACCGAGGACGAGTTCCCATGTTGTTGCAATTCTCTCCTGCCGTGCCATGCTAAGTTGCTTCAGTTGTGTCCAACTCTTTGCAACCCTATGGACTGTAGCCCCCAGGCTCCTCTGTCAATGGGGTTCTCCAGGCAAGAACATGGGAGTGGGTTCCCATACCCTCTTCCAGAGGATCATCCCAACCCAGGGACCAAACCCACGTCTCTTACACTTCCTGCATTGGCAGGTGGGTTCTTAATCACGACACCACCTGAGAAGCCAAAATCTGTCCTAAGGGTAGGACATAGAAATGGTGTAACATAGGCTAACTGAAGGAATAGTGAAAAACTTGCCATCTTTTTGGTCTGAGGAATCAGAGATGGAATTCAAGGTGGCCACGGCTTCTGAAAAGTAAAGAGGGAAGCCCAGCAAAGAGAATATCAGAGTTAAGGGAGCCCCAGATCCTATGTGTCAACTCTTCTCAAATCTCTGGCTGACCCTTGAACTACACATATATGAAACCATCCAGCTAAAGGAAAAAAAAAAAAAGAATTGAACTTAGATTTGAGCTGTCACTTACCAAAGGCAGCTTGATTCTTAAGCAAGTTACTGCCTGCTACAGAATCTATCAAACCTCTTTGGAGGAATACAACAGAATCCAGAATCTCTTCATCATAAAGCACAATGGCTAGAACACTACCCAAAACTCATCTACTAAATATAGCCGACAATAATTACCTCTTGAGGACTGTTGTGAGACTTAAACAAGATGATGTCTCCAGCACAGTGTTTGCAAAGTGCCTGGCATACAGCTAGTGGCTGAGTCACAGCCTGTACCACCCAGGAGTGGGTGGGAGGCATAAATAGAGGTGGAGATCGGCATTCAAGTTGGTTGTCAGGGCTGCCAGTGAGTTTCCAGAGAAGAGCAACAGCAAAAAAGTGCGTACAATAAGCCAAATGCAGAAATAATAGGAGCCGCGAAGCCAATTCAAAGATACCAAGCCATACAGATAAACATGACTGATCTCGAATAAAGATGAGAGTGGGGCTGGCTCCTAGTAGCAGGCTGGGGCCAAGGATTGGAGAGACTTGGAAGACAGGTTTGTGTTGGGTTCACAGGTTCCTCCTGTGATGACGGGCCATGTTTTACCTGTTCACAAAGGATATCCCAGCCTGTAAACCCAGGTTCCTTAGTCTCTTAGGCGATTAAAGGGGAAAACACTGAAGAGGCTGATTCAAGAATTACCATGAGTCTTTTTTTTTTTTTTTTTGCGGGCCTCCATCGCGCCTAGCTGGGCGACCAGGCAGCGTCGCCATCGCTCGGCTCCGCCCCTTCCGCCCGGTTACGTGATGCGCCCCCTACTCTACCATGAGTCTTGATGGATAAAATGGAAGCATCCAAGGTTGCCCAATAAAGTGCAGATGCCACGTTTTGAGAGCAGAGGAATCATCTTCTCAGTTCAAGAGTGAGGTCAGCACAAGGCAAAGCTTTAAGTCCATCCAGTATTATCTGCTTGTGTCGAATAACAAGGGCACTGACATTGTGATATGACTTGGCCTGCGTGGCTGAGTCTCCTTTCCTGCTGACTCCCCATCAGCGTTTTGCTTCCGGGTTTGGAAACAAAGTAATACCACCAGAATGCAGAATTTTAGCAAAGAGCATTTGTCTCCGTTGTCCCCATTGATTCCCAAGATCATTTGTCTCCTCAGAGCACTAGAGGTGTCCCAGAAATCGTCTCTCCCTTGGAACTAATAAAATTCTCATTTGTGTAATGATAGGCTGGTGACAAACTGAAGAGCAATGCTACCTGGTAGTGTTTGATTAACAGGACCTTAGGGTTTCTCATCTCCTGCTTCTCCCACCAAATCACCACCTTGGCCTAGTGGAGTGTGGATATGACTTTCATGCGTGGCACTGACTCTTTGTTATAAGACATCTCCTCTTTGTTATAAGACTGAAGAGAACCGTCAGCATCAAATTAACTCTCACTGATTCCTACTCTAGAGAGTCCTTGGATAAAGCAAGGGAATCCTGTTTGTCTTGAGCCTTGCAGAATTCTTTCCAAACAAGTGAGCCTCCAGGCACTGAACGGGTCACTTGCCAGCGTAAGATTCAGACTGTCTACTACTGCCTACTCCACTCTGCTTCAGGCTTCACTCTCGAATGCCTGTTTATCTCAGCTCCAGAGTTCACCTGTCTTGCAATTTTACTTCTTTGCTCTTTAGAATAACTGGTTTTCTACCTTGATCTCCAGATTCCTCTTTGACTATGATTTCTCCTCGCCACAATGATGATACTAAGTTTGGTGATGCCAATTTAAAATTCTCATCTCATCCAGCCTGGCCATGATGCTAGAATCTTCAACATACCACAGGCCCTCAGGACGATGCTGTCCCCACCATGAGTGTGGAGTGTCCCCCACCATGAGGGCTTGGGGAGATCACTCTCTTGGACCTGAGGTTGCATTTATTTTTTCAGACAGAGTCGGAGGTGGAAAAGTACTTTAGAAGTGCAGTAGGAATCTCCTTGAGTGTGTTAGTCAGAGTGTTCCCACATTTAGGTGGAGACTGTTGGAAATGGTGACTCCAGCTCCAGCTGGTTGTGTACGAGCTTGTGAAGTGCTCCTTTCTTGAGAAGGAGGGACAGTCGAGCTCTAACTCATTGTGACAGTGAGCACGCCCGCTTAGCACACTCCATTCAGTTTTAGGGTGCTGCTGGCTTTGTGGGAGGAGAGGATACTTAGAGCAAGAACAACCTGGATTTCAAAGCTACTCTGCCCCTGAGACATTAGGACTTAGCTTCCTTCTTTATAAAAGGGCACACTGCCTTGGGTGTGTGTGTATGTAGGGGGGGTTATTATATGATGATTATTATTGCATTGTGCCCGGTACTGTTCTGATCACTTTAGAAAAGTTACTTTGCTTAGTCTTTATAACAATCCTCAAAGCAGATATCACTATTACCCTTCCGACTCTACAGATGGAGAAACTGAATTGTACAGAAATCAAGCTGCTTTTGAAGGCTGCCCAGCTAGGAAGCAGCGGAGTCAGAATCCAAACACAGCAATGTCACTCTGGAGGCAGCACTCTTAACCACTGCCCTCTGCTGTCCCCACGTGGTACCCCCCACAGTGGGTACTCAGCAAATCAGGTCAATTATAACAATAACAGCGATTGTACCCTCACCGCATAATGAAGGCAATTCCACAATGCATTGTCAATTTATCCATTCAACTAGCAGATTATGCAAATATGCAGAGTGCTTGTATAATGCAAATGTGCATACAAAATGTGAAAAATAAATCATTTAGTCTCTTCATCCACTTCTGCAATACCTCTCCTCACTGTAGCAGCAGCACCTGGGGCTCTGTGGGTGTTGAGCAAATGGTTATTAATTTGTGTCTCACACTGTCTGCGCTTAGAACCTAATGATATAAATATTACCATTAATATTACAGTTGCTGTGAATGAGAATTCCATATTAAAGAATAAGTGTTGATAGAACAGAATTGTGCAGAGGTCCACACTAAATGGCCTTTCCAAAGTCTGGAGAGTTCCCAGTTCTGCAGCGGACATGAGATAGTCAACTCTTCTGCCCTAAAATGGTCTGAAGGATTTCTTTCTGTCTTTGGGGACCTGCATTTTCTGTGAAACTTGACATTTCTGCCTCTCAGTCTTATTCTCAAGTTTGCCCAAGCCAGAAATTTGACAAGGTGGTGAAACACTCCCAGTTGTTCACAGCTGCCGTGGACGCGTGATGTAGTTGGCCTTCAATATCTGGGTTAACCTCTATTAGAGAAAGCCTCTAGAACTAGGACCAAAGGACTTACTAATGCACAATGTACCAAGCTTCAGTGTTCCGGTTCCCTCTTCCCTTTCATGTTAAATTCACTGCCTTAACTAAGTGGCCCTTTGCAAAGCCAGCCTCGTGACTAATGGGCCTTTGATCAGGTCTTGCTTCCTGACAGCTGTACGTAGAGATGAATGTTTATTCCAATTAAGTAATGAGCATCAATTCTCTTACCGTGTGACTGCAAAGTGCCTCCTCATCTCAAAGCAGCCCCACTGTCCTTATGTCAAGGCTAATATATCTGAAGAAAGGGACAGGGGCATGTGCAGTTTAGGAGCCTTTGGAGAAAAAGAGCAAGGTTGGGCACAGATTTTCTAGAATCAACTAGCATGATCTAATCAGGAAAGGAAAGCTTCAGATTTTGAGCATCTGCAATTACTAGCATGTAAAGTATTTCATATACACTATTTCATCTTATCTTCATGTTAATTTGGGGGGCTGTGTGGGTCTTCACTGTGGCGTGAGGGCTTCTCTTGTTGAGGAGCACGGGCTCTAGGGGCACGAACTTCAATAATTGTGGCTCCTGAGCCTAGTTTCTCCAAAGCATGTGGAATTTTCCTAGGTCAGGGATTAAACCTGCATCCCCTGCTGGGGAATTCTTAAGCACAGGGCCACCAAGGAAGAAGTGTGAAGGGTTAGTCACTCAGTCATGTGTGGCTCTTTGCAACCCCATGGACTGTAGCCCCACCAGGCTCCTCTGTCCATAGGATTCTCCAGGCAAGAATATCGCAGTAGGCTGCCAGTCCCTTCTCCAGGGGATCTTCCAGACCCGGGGAATGAACCCTGGTCTCCTGCACTACAGGCAGATTCTTTATCGTCCGAGCTACCAGGGAAGCCCTGTGACCACCAGGGAAGTCCTCACGTTAATCTTATAACCAGCATCAGCTCCATTAAAAATAAAGGAAAGGAAGCTCAAGACTGAGTGAGTTAGCACTAGTTAAGTGGCTGGTCAGTGACTGAGTCATAGTTCCAACAGCCTGAATCGGGTTCTTCATGACTCCAAACTTTTATTTTCCCAACGCCCTGGATGATCATTCTCTTTTTCTCATACACTGAAAATGGCACAGGCTTTGGGTTTTGGATCTGTTCCCTGCTAGCTCTATGGCCTTGAATAGATTGCAGATCCCTTTTGATCTGGGGCTCTTCATCGACAAATCAAGATCCGCCAGCACCAACTCTGCTGACCTGACCAAATTCTTGTGAATGGGGTTTATGCTTGAGAGTATGCAGTGCAGAAGAGTGGATTGTTGGCCCCTTTACAAACTGAATTTGTTAATCTGTTGCAGCCTCTAGGCTGCTCTGACACTGTTTGCTTCCCCTTCCTGACTCTCCAAAAGCAACACTGGGGACTTATTTGCCAACAACAGATTTGTTTTCATTATTAGGGATGATCCTGTCTTCAAGTTGGAACAGAAATGGCAACCAAACGTGCTTTCATGGGAATTTCAAAGATTCTATTTTTCATGGGGAAGGAAGAAACAGGAGCCAATGGAACAGCAATTAAATCCATAGTTTAAAAACAAATGCTAAGACGCAGATGATATCATGCAGTCGCTGGAATTTCTCCTGTTTTCTCAGGCTTGCAGAGCAGGGCAGCCCTGGAAATCTCACGCCAGCTGTCAGTGTCTATTCCAGGATTGCCACTCCCATGCATCTCGTTGGCAAATTCCTTTCTCTGCAACCCAAATCTGTTGTACTTAACTCCTAGCATAACCCAGGAAGCCACGTGGGGCCTGGTGCTGCTTCCTGTGGAATCAGAGGTGTCTGGCTCCATGTGGCAGTTTCCTAGAGCGGATATTCACTGGATCAAACAACAGCAACCATCAACTGAGGAGTCTGTGTCCCAGCAGACTAGACACCCTGCCCGCCTCTGCGAGGCAAGTTGGCACATCCTACAGGAGACAAGAGGAAACTATAGCCTGCTTAATCAGCATCTCCTCTCATGTGCCATAAAATCCTTGTGTATTTTAGCCAGAAAAGAGGTCACCTGAACAGGAGCAAATCACTCCTTATAGCTAGCCATGGAGGCACACCATCTACTCTTAGGACAGGCCTGCCCATCTTGATCAAGATATTTCTTGAGGCTTAAAAACTTACTACCATGCCAGGAAGATAATTTGGCTGTTCCACAAAAAGTTAAGAAGAGAATTATCATATGACTCAGCAATTCCATTTCTAAGTATGTTCTCCCAAAACTGAACACAGGTACTTAACTAGATCTCTATACATACATGTTCAGATCCACAATAGCCGAAAGGTGAAAGTGACCCAAGTGTCCATCAATGCATAAATGGGTATGCAAAGTCTGAATACTCAAACAATGGGATATTACTTAACTGTAAGAAGGAATGAAGGTAATGATATGTGCTACATTGTGGATGAGTTTTAAAAACATTATGCTAAGGGAGAAAAGCCAGACACAAAAGGTCACATATTGTTGTTACGCTCCGAGCCCAAGTCTCCGAATAGACCTAGAGAACAAGTCCACCACGGCAATGCAAAAGCAGGAAGGGAGTTTATTTCTAACTCAAGCTAGGGCGCTCTACCGTCTCTGAAGACGTGGAGTGAGGCAAGAGAGCCCGGAGTCCAGAATTACAGGAGTATTTATAGGCTTTAGACAAAGACAGAGCGTCCCGGGGAGCTGATTGGGCATACAAGGCAAGACAGAGAGTTGGCATAATCTGATTGGTTACACAAAGCGCATGCGCAGGGTTAAAGCTTTGTGTCTCGTTAGGATTGGCTCTTTGCTCTTGAGCAAGGGAAGTTATTTTTGGTTGGGTCCTCATTACGTCAACCTGGATGGGATTTCCTTGAGCCCGCAGAGTCAGAATGACTCAGGAATTTTTCTTTGGGCCCAGTATTTCCTAAGGAGCCTGTCATGGCGTCTGTGAGGCTTTACATGGTATGATTCTGTTTATGTGAAATATCCGGAATACGTAAACATAGAAACAGATAGATTAATGATCACCAGGCGTTGGGAGGAAGAAGGACTAGCGAGTAACTGCTTAGTTGGTAAGGGGATTTATTCTGGACTGATAGAAAAGTTTCAGAACTAGATAGGTGTGATGTAAAACATAATGTACTAAGTAATATTGAATTATTATACTCAGTTTAAAGTGGCTAATTTTAAGAGAGAGAGAGAGAGAGAGTGTGTGTGTGTGTGTGTGTGTGTGTGTATTAGTTGCTCAGTTGTGTCTGACTCTTTGCAACCCCATGGACTGTAGCCTGCCAGGCTCCTCTGTCCATGGAATTCTCCAGGCAAGACTACTGGAGTGGGTTGCCATTCCCTTCTCCAGGGGATCTTCCCAACCCAGGGGTGGAACCTGGGTCTCCTGAATTGTAGGCAGATTCTTTACCGTCTGAGCCACCAGAGAAGCCCCATCCCTAATTTATTTTATGTGAATTTCATCTAATAAAAAAAAACCTACTACTAACCTCTGAAATACATAAAAAATAGATTGGTTAATTAATAGACATAAATATGTGATAAAGCATGAAAAGCAAAATGTTAACTATGGAATACAGGTGGTGGGTACATGGGTGTTCACTGGAAATTCAATGTTTCCTTGGGATTGAAATTTTTAATAACGAACTGTTAAAAAAATAATGAAACCTAGAACATACCACGTCATCAGATTGTTGGAAAGGAGGTATCCAAATCCTACTTTCAAACATGAGTCTGTTTATCTTGGTCCTAACCATATTTGGGAACCAGTCAGGATAAATCAGCTGATCTCTGTNTTGAAATTTTTAGTAACGAACTGTTAAAAAAATAATGAAACCTAGAACATACCACGTCATCAGATTGTTGGAAAGGAGGTATCCAAATCCTACTTTCAAACATGAGTCTGTTTATCTTGGTCCTAACCATATTTGGGAACCAGTCAGGATAAATCAGCTGATCTCTGTCCACTGTACACACTCCTCCCCTCCCCTCCTTGTCCCCACCTCACCCATCTGCATATAATACCTCCTTCTCGTGATAATAGCTGCTACTTACGCACATCTGTTGTGCAGGTAACTGATACTCATTGTATCCGATCCCAATAACACTCAAAGTAGGTTACAGATGAGAAATTGCCCACAAGAATAAATAAAACCAGACCCAGAAAAAGTACATATGTTTTATGTGAGACGATTGTTTAAGAAGTAGAAAAGCCAACAGGCAAAACAAATTTATGCCGTTCAGAGGGAGGCTAATGCCACCCTCAGGAGGCAGCTGATTGGAAGGCTCCTTGGGGCTTCTGGGCTGCTCTCCTGGTACTGTTTCATTTCTTGATTTAGTGTGGATTACATGAGTGTGTTTCCTTCGTGAAAATCCACTGAGCTGCACTCTGTGTACCCGCTTGTATGTGTATTTTATATCAGTAAAAGTTTAGTAAAATCAGATCAACGGATAGACAAGTAAAGTGAATCAGTAAGACACAAAGCAAATCCGTTGAAAATATCAATTAAAAAATAAAAAGATGGAGAAAACACAAACAAGTAATAGGACTAAGATGAGCCCGCCACTATAGAAGGAGTTGCAATTTTACAACAGAATGCTGCACACAGATCCTTTCCAATGGCCTTGACTATCTGGATGAAACGGATGCTTTTCTAAGGAAACAACTAAAGTCAAGATTATAGGGGAACAGCCACCAATCATGGAGTCTGTGCTGGTGGAGTCTAAATAGCAAGTGAATTCACAAATCCCTCTTCTCCTGTTAGCACCAAGAAGGGCCACAGTGACACACACACAGACTGACCAGTTCGTCTAGGCAAGCTAGAGCTCTGTGCATTGCAGGACCCTTGACCTGCAGAACCTATGAGGCCCTGCCATAGAAAGCAGGTGGTGGGCGTCACTGTGATCAGAATCTGAATCCGTATCCTAAGTGAAATTGCGGAGCGCTGTGCTGAGTCCTTGTTTTGGAATACCTTCCTGAGGCCAGGTGATGACTAGGTAAGACTCGGTGACGCAAACCTGTTGAATAGGTGCAATGCCACATTGGAAATAGTAATGGTATTTTTCGGTTGTAGTAAGTATCGTTTATTTACAAATAAGAAACCGAACCTGTATACAAGCCCTGTGTCCCTGTCCTTTGAAGTCAAAGGCTTTTGCTTTAGTCTCCCAGGCCTCCCTTGAGTCTCAAAAGGCTGACTCAACAGTTGATGATTAGGAAAGGTGGAGATACACACACAAAGAATAGCTGTTGGACCAGGAAGCTGGTAACAATTTAGACTATAAATCTACCCCACAGCAGAATCACCAAGCTCCCAGTTCTCTGAAAGATACAGATAAAGGCTTGACACACATTCTGAAGTTGTTTTTAAGGGAGCAGAGCCCCACCCAAGATAGAAACTGCTGACCACAAGCACATGGACCCCAGTCTAGTTGAAATTTGAATGTCAGTGTGCTTGAAACCTCACATTTAAGTCAGCTCATCAGAGAGTTGTGCTGGATTGGATCACACACTCTGAAGCCCCCTCCCTCACGCTGCCTTTCACATCTTTTGAGCGTGAGGTGCCCTTTCTTGCTTGGTGCCCTGCAACAAATGCCATGCTTTCTTTTACCACGATCTGATGTTAGTATGTTGGTTTTACTGAGTGAGGAAAAGTGGACCCAAGTTTGGTTCTGTAACAAAGCCACCTTTGACAGGTGGTCAGAAATGTTATTTTTCTTTAAGTAGATTTTTTAAAGAAATGTCAACCCATGCAGCAAAGAGGGAAGGAAAACAATACATGTTAAGCTTAGGAAAATAATCCATTAGAATACGGGAAGGATATAGCTGGGGGGATTTTTTCCAGCAAGCCCTGACTTACCTTGAGGTATGAGAGAAACTCCAAGCAGGAAGAGATGGCCAATGGAATTAGACATTCCAGACGGGTCAGAAGGAGCAAAGAGAGCCCAAGTTTAAAAGTTGGGCAACCTGAACTTTCCCAGTAACTTTAGAAAGGTGCTTGGCATGATGAGAGCAAAAGCCCAGAAATGTCTGAGACTTAAAAGAGAGGTCCTGCCTTGGATTGGTGGTGGAGGGTGGGGGGAAACAGGGGCTTTTGTGAGGTGTGATGGTATTGGAAAAGAGTTTCAATTCTGAAGGTAGGATCAGGCAGAGAGAAGGTAGTTTGTTTCTGGTTAGGAAGGAACTAGCCATATTTGTACCCTGAAGGGAAGGATCAAGGTGAAAATATTACAGATGCAGAAGAGAGACTTCTCCAGTGGTCCAGTGGTTAAGACTCCAGACTTCCAATGCAGAGGATGGGGTTTGATCCCTGGTTGGGGAACTAAGGTTCTGCATGCCATGTGGCAGGGTCAAAAATAAAATGAAAGACACATTCCATGGGAGGAAAGAACATTTAAAAAATAAGCAAAAGAGAAAATGGAAATAATGGTTGAGAGAAAAGATCATAGATTCAAGATGAGACAGTATGGATTTGGGAGAAGGGCTTGGCTTTGGAAAGGAGCTGACTAAGCAGAACTAGCATAACCTCCGTAGTGGGTTTAAGTGGTCTCCAAGAGAGACGTCCATTTCCACACCCTCAGTATTTGTGATGTGACCTTAATTAGGAACAAGATCTTGGCAGCTATAATTAAGGATCTCCAGACGAGATCATTGTGGGTTTAGAGTGTGCCCTAAATCCAATAAATAGTGTCCTTAAAGAGAAAGAAGAGGGACATTTGAGGTGTGCAGACACAGAGGAGACCCAGAGGGGAAAAGGCCATTAAAGACAGAGGCAGGGACTAGACTTATGTCCCAAGCCCAGGACAGTGCAGAGCCACCAGAGGCTGAAAGAGGCAGAGCGGGAATCTCCCCTAGAACCTTCGAGAGAGGATGGCCCTGCTGACACCT
>SJYA01002474.1:79694-127392 GCA_006410615.1 Neotragus moschatus | reverse complement strand
CAAAGAGAGCCCAAGTTTAAAAGTTGGGCAACCTGAACTTTCCCAGTAACTTTAGAAAGGTGCTTGGCATGATGAGAGCAAAAGCCCAGAAATGTCTGAGACTTAAAAGAGAGGTCCTGCCTTGGATTGGTGGTGGAGGGTGGGGGGAAACAGGGGCTTTTGTGAGGTGTGATGGTATTGGAAAAGAGTTTCAATTCTGAAGGTAGGATCAGGCAGAGAGAAGGTAGTTTGTTTCTGGTTAGGAAGGAACTAGCCATATTTGTACCCTGAAGGGAAGGATCAAGGTGAAAATATTACAGATGCAGAAGAGAGACTTCTCCAGTGGTCCAGTGGTTAAGACTCCAGACTTCCAATGCAGAGGATGGGGTTTGATCCCTGGTTGGGGAACTAAGGTTCTGCATGCCATGTGGCAGGGTCAAAAATAAAATGAAAGACACATTCCATGGGAGGAAAGAACATTTAAAAAATAAGCAAAAGAGAAAATGGAAATAATGGTTGAGAGAAAAGATCATAGATTCAAGATGAGACAGTATGGATTTGGGAGAAGGGCTTGGCTTTGGAAAGGAGCTGACTAAGCAGAACTAGCATAACCTCCGTAGTGGGTTTAAGTGGTCTCCAAGAGAGACGTCCATTTCCACACCCTCAGTATTTGTGATGTGACCTTAATTAGGAACAAGATCTTGGCAGCTATAATTAAGGATCTCCAGACGAGATCATTGTGGGTTTAGAGTGTGCCCTAAATCCAATAAATAGTGTCCTTAAAGAGAAAGAAGAGGGACATTTGAGGTGTGCAGACACAGAGGAGACCCAGAGGGGAAAAGGCCATTAAAGACAGAAGCAGGGACTAGACTTATGTCCCAAGCCCAGGACAGTGCAGAGCCACCAGAGGCTGAAAGAGGCAGAGCGGGAATCTCCCCTAGAACCTTCGAGAGAGGATGGCCCTGCTGACACCTTCCTTTCCGGACTCTGGCCTGCAGAACTGGAGAGAATACATCTCTCATCTGCCACCCAGTCTGTGGCAATTTGTGATGGCAGTGCTAGGAAACTGGTGCAGCCTCCAAACTTCAGGTTAGAATTAATCCAGTGGAGTGAGCTAACCTAAAAGACATAGACACAGTTCAGAGAGGGGTCTTCACCCGTGGGTTTGGTTAGGAATCAGGTCAGCCTCGTAAATCCTTATCCCTGGAGCAACAACCTTGGCCATTAGCCTCAGCCTCGAATTTGCCCTCAGTCCACTTGCCAGCCTCCGCTTAGCCTGTTGCAGCCTTCCGTTGCCCTGCTTGGTGTTTCTCCCTGGGCACCCAAATCTCATCCCAGTCACTTTAGTTTCAAAGCTTTAAATCCTCTAGTTTCTTTCTCCAATTCACGGCCTCTTTAACTGGAGATATATATATATATATATACACACACACACACACACACACACATATATATATTTATTCATTTATGATTCCTTTAATATAATATATATATTCATATATATGTCTAACTCTAAACCCTATTATAGTATATTTCTCCTGGGCACCTACACAAGCATTTATTCTCATGGTTGATCTGACTTACTGCTGATTCTTACCGTTTATGGTCAAGTTCTTCAGCTCCTCACTATTAAATACGGCACCAATTACAGCATAATAAGGAGCTGAGTATCATTTATTCAAATCATCTTTTCTCCCTAGCTAGGATACAAAGGATATTGAATTAATTTATATTAATCCTATGTATCCAATTAATTAAGAAGTTCCCAACCTAGAATCTAGAGAAGGAAATGGTAACCCATTCCAGTATTCTTGCCTGGAGAATTCCATGGACAGAGAAGCTTGGAGGACTGCAGCCCATGAGGCTGCAGAGTCGGACATGACTGAGCGACTAAGACTAACCTAGAATCACTACAGTTCATCAGTTCCATTCAGTTTAGTCGTTCAGTCATGTCTGACTCTTTGCGACCCTATGAACTGCAGCACACCAAGGCCTCCCTGTCCATCACCAGCTCCCGGAGTCTACCCAAACCCATGTCCATCAAGTCGGTGATGCCATCCAATCATCTCATCCTCTGTCATCCCCTTATTTTCCTACCCTCAATCTTTCCCAGCATCAGGGTCTTTTGAAATGAGTCAGCTCTTCGCATCAGGTGGTCAAAGTATTGGAGTTTCAGCTTCAACATCCGNGTCCATCAAGTCGGTGATGCCATCCAATCATCTCATCCTCTGTCATCCCCTTATTTTCCTACCCTCAATCTTTCCCAGCATCAGGGTCTTTTGAGATGAGTCAGCTCTTCGCATCAGGTGGTCAAAGTATTGGAGTTTCAGCTTCAACATCCGTCCTTCCAATGAATACCCAGGATTGATCTATCTCCTTTAGGATGGATTGGTTGGATCTCTTATAGTTGAAGGGACTCTCAAGGGTCTTCGCCAACACCACAGTTCAAAACATCAATTCTTTGGCGTTCAGCTTTTTTTATAGTCAAACTCTCATATCCATACATAACCACTGGAAAAACCATAGACTTGACTAGATGGACCTTTTTTGGCAAAGTAATGTCTCNAGTCAGCTCTTCACATCAGGTGGTCAAAGTATTGGAGTTTCAGCTTCAACATCAGTCCTTCCAGTGAATACCCAGGATTGATCTATCTCCTTTAGGATGGATTGATTGGATCTCTAATAGTCCAAGGGACTCTCAAGGGTTTTCTCCAACACCACAGTTCAAAACATCAATTCTTTGGCGCTCAGCTTCTTTTATAGTCAAACTCTCACATCCATACATAACCACTGGAAAAACCATAGACTTGACTAGATGGACCTTTTTTGGCAAAGTAATGTCTCTGCTTTTTAATATGCTGTCTAGATTGGTCATAACTTTCCTTCCAAAGACTAAACGTCTTTTAATTTCATGGCTGCAATCACCATCTGCAGTGATTTTGGATCAATTAGGGCTTAAAGGAGAACATGTGATAAACACTTTCATTCACTCCGTATTTATTTAGTATCTGCTTCCTTCCCTGGTGGCTCAGATGGTAAAGCGTCTGTCTACAATGCAGGAGACCCGGATTCGATCCCTGGGTTGGGAAGATCTCCTGGAGAAGGAAATGGTAATCCACTCCAGTACTATTGCCTGGAAAATCCCATGGACAGAGGAGCCTGGTAGGCTACAGTCCATGGGGTCGCAAAAGAGTCGGACACGACTGAGCCACTTCACTTTCACTTTCACTTTCCTTCCATGTACTTTGCTAAGTGTTGGATTTGTATATATGAATGTGAGGAATGAGTCTGACCTTGAAAGAGCTCATTGTCTCCTGCATAGATGTGGAAAAAACAGTGAATTGGACGATACAACTACAATATGACCAGCAGTATCTTATGGCATAAANAAGATCTCCTGGAGAAGGAAATGGTAATCCACTCCAGTACTATTGCCTGGAAAATCCCATGGACAGAGGAGCCTGGTAGGCTACAGTCCATGGGGTCGCAAAAGAGTCGGACACGACTGAGCCACTTCACTTTCACTTTCACTTTCCTTCCATGTACTTTGCTAAGTGTTGGATTTGTATATATGAATGTGAGGAATGAGTCTGACCTTGAAAGAGCTCATTGTCTCCTGCATAGATGTGGAAAAAACAGTGAATTGGACGATACAACTACAATATGACCAGCAGTATCTTATGGCATAAATAGTTCCACTTAGGAGGCTAGGGAACTGTGGGGGGTTCTGGAGATGGTGTAAGGGCTGTGCTAGCTCGTTTCTATTGGACCTTCTGGACATACCCTCCCTTTTTTCCACCTGCCCTGTGCTCCCAGAGGCATTGTCCGTGAGCTGTTTTCTCTGGTCACTCATGCCTTCTGGCTTCCAGACAAGTTCGGTTGATGTTAGGACATCTGAGCGTGGGGCAGAGAGCTCCTTTTCTGTCCTACTGCAGGTTGGCAGGGGCAGCTCTGTTCCAGAAGAAACCACTGCTTCTGTCTAGAAGCTCCCCTTAGGAAACTGGTCAAGTTCTGGGAACTGCTTTTTTCTTTCGTGATTCTACTGGACACTAGACTTAGGCCCCTTCACCATCCCCTCCTGGCTTCCCTTGACCTTGCCACAGCACTGTAACAGCTCCATTGTGTGACATCCTTTAACCATTCATTGGATGTTCCATATGTTTCTTGCTGGGACCCTCATGGGCACTGGGGTCAAGGGACGCTTCTCAGAGATGGTGACCTTTAAACTTTGCCCTGAAGAATGAGGAAGGTTTCTCCAGATGTATATGCATGGGGTGGGGTCTCCCAGGCTAAAGTAAGAACACTGTCAAATCTGGGAGGCCATGGAGTACACTGCACATTTGGGGACTAAAGTATCTTATGGAGGAGCACACAGGCAGTGGTGGGAAAAGAAACTGGAAAGTTGAAAGGCTTAAGGCTATTAAGGGCTTGCCTGCTGGCTCAACTGGTAAAGAATCCATTTGCAATACCGGAGTCCCTGGTTCAATAAGATCCACTGGAGAAGGAATAGGTTACCTACTCCAGTATTCTTGAGCTTCTCTTTTGGTTCAGCTGGTAAATAATCTGCCTGCAGTGTGGGAGACCTGAGTTTGGATCCTGGGATTTCCTAGAGATGAGAACAGCCATCCACTCCAGTATTCTGGTCTGAAGAATTTCATGGACTGTATAGTCCATTGGGTTGCAAAGAGTCAGACACGACTGAGCGACTTTCACTTTCAAGGCTTTTGAATTGTATACTATCAGTGATAGGAAATTTAAAAGATGCTGACAACATTCCATTGCCTTGAAGCTCCAGATACCCAGGTCTTTCTATAAAACCTGGATTTCAGAAGTGAAGAGACTGGTGTCGATCTGTGCTGGGAATTTATCCATTATGGGTTTTGTATTATTTGCTTTATGGTTAATAAAATTCAGACTGGGAGCTGAGGAAAGCTGTTGACTTAAAACATCAAATCACATCAAAAGCTTTTCCTTTCAGCCCCAATTTATTGCGCTTTCTAGTTATGTATTATGGAAAAAGCTATCTTGAGCTATGTCGCAGTTTCACTCAATTACAGAAAACTTTGCCAAACGTGACAGCCTTTCAAAGATTCTTATAAAAGGAAGTACTTAATCAGAATCAATATTCTTGGCTCAGGTCTCAGGGAAGGGGGAAGAGGGAGGCCAAACTAACATCTGGTGAAGGATGGAGAAGGGGGTGAGAAGCAGGAAACATCAATGAAAGGGAAAACTACAGAGCAGCACCGTCCAATAGAAATGTCACATAAAGTGCAAAACTAAGGCACAGATGTGATTTTAAAAGCTGTAGAAGCCACATTGAGAAAAAGTAAAATGAGGTGAAAACAAAATATGTGTTTATTAACAAACAAAATATGGCAGATACATACAGTGGAATGCTATTCAGTCTTAAAAAAGGAAGGGAGTTCTGACATATGGAATAACATGGATGAACCTTGAGGGACTTATGCTAAAAGAAATATCAGTCGCAAAAGGACAAATACTGTATGATTCCACTCCTGTGAGGTACCTCGCGTGATCAAATTCATAAAGACAAAAAGTGGAAGAATGGTTGCTAGGGGACGCAGGAAGGGGAAGTGGGAAGTTGTTGAATGGGTACAGAGCACCAGTCTTGCAGGCTCAAAAGCGTTCTGGAGATTGGTCATAAAACAATGAGAATATACTTAACATTACTGAGCTGTACCCTGAAAAATGGTTAAGATGGTCAATTTTATGTTATGTGTATTTTACCACAATTTTAGAAAAAGGTCTTTACCTTTTAAAAGAGGTAAAATTATTAAGAGTTTTAAGAATATATTTTATTTATATTTCATTTCTATATAAAATATAAACATATTTTATGTAGAAAATAATATATAAATAATATATTTTATTAATTATATCTTGATAAAATATATTCTTAATACATGCAACCCATTATATGCAAAACATTATCATTTTAACATGTAATCAATACAAATTTATTGGCATAGTCTATACTTTCTAATACTAAGCCACTGAGATCTGATGCATAGTTTAACACAGCGTAGTTCAGTTTGAACTCAGCACAGGTCAAGCGATCTATGCTACGTTGTGGCTAATGGNATTTTATTAATTATATCTTGATAAAATATATTCTTAATACATGCAACCCATTATATGCAAAACATTATCATTTTAACATGTAATCAATACAAATTTATTGGCATAGTCTATACTTTCTAATACTAAGCCACTGAGATCTGATGCATAGTTTAACACAGCGTAGTTCAGTTTGAACTCAGCACAGGTCAAGCGATCTATGCTACGTTGTGGCTAATGGCTACCCTAGTGGATAATGCAAGTCTAGAGCAGCAGTTCCCAATCTTTTCAGCACCAGAGACCAGTTTCATGGAAAACAGTTCTTCCATGGACCTGGGAGGGGTGGGCATGGTTTCAGGATGATTGGAGAGCTTTACATTGGTTGTGCACTTTGTAACTGAAGTACATCAACTCACTTGCCACTGTAAAGCCTGCCACCAAATGTAGCTTAATTGTCACTGATAGCTTAAACACACTGGTAGGGTTTTGATATGAGTCTAGCCAATTGATTTATTATGGTCTCTGTGTGGTCAGACCTCTCTGCTCACGATAACCTGTGGGATGACCACCCCAGCTCCACCTTAGATCTTCAGGCATTAGAACTTATCAGGAGATCTCAGTCTAGATCCCTCTCATGCGTACTTCACATCAGGGTTCCAGCTCTTATGAGAATCTAATGCTGCTGCTCCTCTGTTAGGAGGGAGCTCAGATGGCAACGTGAGCAGTGGGGAGGGGCTGCAAATACAGAAGCAGCTTCTTCACCGGCTTGCCTGCTACTCGCCTTCTGCCTGTGTGGCCCAGTTCCTGACAGGCCATGGACTGGTNACATCAGGGTTCCAGCTCTTATGAGAATCTAATACTGCTGCTCCTCTATTAGGAGGGAGCTCAGATGGCAACGTGAGCAGTGGGGAGGGGCTGCAAATACAGAAACAGCTTCTTCACCGGCTTGCCTGCCACTCGCCTTCTGCCTGTGTGGCCCAGTTCCTGACAGGCCATGGACTGGTACCCCAGATCTGGAACACTGAATAAAGGCAGATTCCCTCCTGGGATTCTAGTCTTTTCCTTACAAGTGTATCAATGGCTTCCTTCATCGCGATACTTTTTTTCAGAGGCTTCTTGCTTTAGAAACTTGCCTTTGACAGCCTGGATGGGAGGAGAGTTTGGGGGGAGAACCAATACCTGTACATATTGGGCTGAATCCCTTCGCTGTTCACCTGAAACTATTGTAGTTTTGTTAATCAGCTGTGCCTAGTGCAAAGTAAAAAAGTTTTAAAAAAGGAAAGGGACTTGCCTTTGAGGCAGTGCAGGCATGGGCTGAGAGCCAAGTTTCTTGTGCAGCATCATGGGAGGTGGTTCTCGAAGCCATCCCAGGATTCTAAACCCAAAGAGCTGAGAGGAGGCCTGGGAGCCCACCTCCACTGCCCCAGGAGCCTTTCGGTTGTGGGTGCTCTGGCCCCAATCCAGTGCTAGCTAGTTGGTGCATCAGTGATAACAGATGTCACAGGGAGGCTCTGTGACCTTGGGGAAGTTGTCTAATATCTTGAAGCCTGAGTTTCTTTACTGGTGAAGTACAGATAAGGATAGTAGTCATCCTATACTGCTATNTGTGCAGCATCATGGGAGGTGGTTCTCGAAGCCATCCCAGGATTCTAAACCCAAAGAGCTGAGAGGAGGCCCGGGAGCCCACCTCCACTGCCCCAGGAGCCCTTCGGTTGTGGGTGCTCTGGCCCCAATCCAGTGCTAGCTGGTTGGTACATTAGTGATAACAGATGTCACAGGGAGGCTCTGTGACCTTGGGGAAGTTGTCTAACATCTTGAAGCCTGAGTTTCTTTACTGGTGAAGTAGAGATAAGGATAGTTGTCATCCTATACTGCTAGNCTTTCGGTTGTGGGTGCTCTGGCCCCAATCCAGTGCTAGCTAGTTGGTGCATCAGTGATAACAGATGTCACAGGGAGGCTCTGTGACCTTGGGGAAGTTGTCTAATATCTTGAAGCCTGAGTTTCTTTACTGGTGAAGTACAGATAAGGATAGTAGTCATCCTATACTGCTATGGTGAGTATTAACTCACAATCCACAAACAAAACATTGGTAAAAGGGACTGAGCGAGTGAAAGTCGCTCAGGCATGTCCACCTCTTGAGACCCCATGGACCCTTTGTGAGTCCATGGGATTCTCCAGGCCAGAATACAGAGTGGGTAGCCATTGCCTTCTCCAGGGAATCTTCCCAACTCAGGTCTCCCACATTGCAGGCAGATTCTTTACCAGCTAGGACAAAAGGTACTGCTGCTGCTGCTGCTGCTGCTAAGTCGCTTCAGTCGTGTCCGACTCTGTGCGACCCCATAGACCGAAGCCCACCAGGCTCCCCTGTCCCTGGGATTCTCCTGGCAAGAACACTGGAGTGGCTTGCCATTTCCTTCTCCAATGCATGAAAGTGAAAAGTGAAAGTGAAGTTGCTCAGTCGTGTCCGACTCTTAGCGATCCCATGGACTGCAGCCCACCGGGCTCCTCCATCCATGGGATTTTCCAGGCAAGAGTACTGGAGTAGGGTGCCATTGCCTTCTCTGCAAACTGGTGTATATTAAATAGTGGCTTGGTTATAAAAACCCCCATCATCTTTGTTATTATTATTACAGTTCATTTTAGCTGCACAGTCTTGTTTTAACCTTCTCTTAGATTTTCAGTCATTCCCATGCAAATGACTTGAGGATTAAAAACACAAACTCTTGGGCTCAAGTTATAGTCTTGATACTTTCAAGTAGCCTGAGACTCTTCCTCTGTTTCAATGCTCCCTCCTTCTGAGCCTTGACCCCACACTTCCTCCATTATAATCTCCTTGTCTCTTAGTTTTCAAATCTGTAAAATGGGAGTAATAATAGTAAACATTGCATAGGATTAAAAGCATTGCACTCTTAAAGCATGTCCTAACATATATGACAAACCTTGGAGAAACGTGTTTGTAGCAGGAATTAAGCAGATACTATACATGCTCTCCCAGAGTATAAGCCTGCAGGAAAGTTAGACCTTCAGCCAATAACACAATAAAGAATAGAGCGTTATCACATAGGAACTCCTTATTGATGTCTCTCTTAAATACATGTGCTACAGTTGGAAAGCTTCTTGCCCTCTCCTTAGCAGACCAAAGCTTTATTCTCCCCAGAACAAAGACCATGAGCACACCATTTCTCCCCCCCTGTCCAGCATCTGAAGCAGCAAAGCCTCCTTTTCTTCTCAGGCCCTTGTTCCATCACCTCTCCTTCAACTCTGACGTGCCAGTGGCCAAACAGTTTTGTGACGCAATACTGCCTGTATTAAGCCCTTACACACTGAGTTACTAGCGCTTCTAAAACCCCCACATTTATCAAACCCACTTATCTGTGGGCAAGAAATTCCCACTCCCAAGACACTGTCAGTCTCTTTTTGCATAGGTCAGGATGGGCAAATACATGCTGAGTTTCTGCGTGGCTCCCACTGGGTACTCTTGGCCTTTCACAAATAATTACAAAATGAACAAAAGAGATTAGCACTGAAGCGATTTATGGGAAGCTACACAGGAGGTCGGAATAGCACTGATTAATCTCCAGATTGACTAGATACATGGGTAACATAAAAGAAAAAATAAATTGTTGGTAAAATTGTCCTCATGGGAGGTAAGCACTGAGAAAGGAGTGTTCCGACTGCTCTTAATTTGATCAGAGTTGACATTCAACTCTGTCTGGCCCCCGTCATTAAAGCACGTACATTCCGGAGAAGTACTCCCAGCAGTGGAGACCTTCAAACACGCTCCTTTTTTTCCCAACAAGCTTAGCCAGTCCTCACCTTCCCAAGGGCCCCATTCCCCCCTCTCAGTCAGGCCTTCATCTCACATCCTGAGAATCCAGGGTTCTGCCACTGCCCTGGCTCTGATGGGGTTGGGGGAGGAGGTGGGAGGAGGGCCAAGAAGCCTGATGGCCTTGAGTTCCAGGGCTTAAAGGGAATCCTGAGCTGGCTTCTCCCACCCCAAACTGTGACCGCTGTTCATCTTTCTCAGGAACTCTTGGTACAGGATGGAGAGCTTCTGCCCACCCCTTCTTTACCCCCACAGAGACAAAAAGGGGAGGCTGTGAACTTGGGTGCTCACGGGGGTCATTGATAGAGCTTAGGAACTGCAGGCTTGCCCTAGGGAAGCCCTGCACTGCCTGGCTTAATAGGACTCAAAACAAACTCCAAAAAACAAACAAACAAACAAACAAAGTAAACTCTGAAAAAAGTGACCTTAGGAAACTTTATAGTTCCTAATTTAGAGGGGGTGGGAATCTAATGTGCATAAGACTCTAGATTAATTGATATTTATAGATGATTTGGGGCAATGGAAATATGTTTCAGAGAACAGTTTGGTAATAGGCAGGAAAAGCCACTAAAATGTTCATATTTTTTGCCTCACTAATATCACTGTTGGGAATTCATTCTCAATCAATTTTTTTTTAAGAAAGAGAAGTGAAACTGCTTTATGCAGAGAACATATTCAGAGTGGTATTATAATTATGGGAAAGCTAGAAGCAATTTAAATAGTCAACAATTGCTGAAACCGATCATGGCAGAGCCACTTAACAGATCGATCCATTTAATCCAGCCACAATTAGCCATCTGTGTGAAACTACTGGAAGATGGGGAAGTGTGTATGGAATAATACCTGGAAACAAATAGCATAAATGAATATATCTAGACTGTAGTTACAATTGTGTCAAAAATGCATGCTTGGACAACGCCTGAGAGCACAGAGAAGAACCAGAGGTGATAAAAAGTTGAGTTCAGGAAAAAAAATCTTAAAGGAAACCCCACTTTTTAATGTTTCCTCAGTGATAGCAAAAATAAATAACAAAGCATAGACATCAGGGTGCTCATCTTGCCTCATTTCCTTGCTTTCCTTGGTTGCTTAAATTAGATTCTCCCATCCTGGATCCCAAGGCATACCACGGTGCCATGGAAAGGTTCCAAATAGCATGATATCCCACCTGTTGGACCCTCTCCACTGGGATGGCCACTTGAGCCCCCCTAAGCCGTTAATCGCCAGCTTTGAATCACCTTGTCTCTTTCCTGGGGGAGGCAAAGTGTAGGGAAGGTCAGAAAGCATGGCCTGGGTGAGAGGACTCCCCATGAAGCTCATCCCCTGGTTCAGTCACCACACACACCCATGGCAACTCAGGAGCTGGGCCCTGGCCCTCCAGCTAGGGCACTCCGTCCTTCGCTCAAGCATCACTGACTGCTCTCCTCCCGACCTAGCCCCGGGGTGCAGGGTCTCCGACTCTTCTACCTTCAGCATGCCCAGCTGCTCAAAGCCTGTGTTTAGGATAGGCAATGCTGTGTCCCTCCTTTCCCCTTCCCCCTCCTAGGGAGGATGAACTTGTATGTATTTACTGCAGATACTCAAACATACAAACACTCAGCATGACAGGCGCAGCCACATCAAAGCTTCTAAAGAGAGAAAGAACGAAGCAGGGACGAGAAAACAAACTGCACACAAGCACCTCTGTCCTCCCATAACCAGAATACATCACGCTCAGGTGTGCTTTGGCTCCGCACATTATTTAGCATCAGTAACCCAAAGACATTCAAACCTGCTGCACAAGGGCTTTAAAGCAACAACATTCTCTTCTGCCCTTTTTCAGCATCACTCGATCCCGTGTTCCCAGTAAATGTCAGAGCTGGGCTAAACAAGCAAACAAAAAACTTTTCCCAAAGTTCAAGATCCATGCTGTCAGCCCTGAGAGACCTGCTGAGCCGAGGCACGAAGTACACCCCATGTTTCCCATCCCAGGGCTTTGCTCACTGAACTCTTTGAACAGTACACCTGAGAGGTTAAATTGTGTCGGGTCTGGTGCTGTTTATTGCAGACAACTCTGGCTTAGAGAGATGCAGAAGTCGCCCTGGCTGCTTTGTGATTAGCAGGGAGTAAACACCCCTGCAGAAGAGTAGCTTAGCGGCAAAGGAAGGGAGATCTGCACACCTGCAAAAGAAACTTGGGAAAGATAAACCTCTTGGGAAAGAAAAGGAGTCCTTCCACTCAGGAATCCTCTCTCAGGCTGTGCTTTCTGCTGTGTAACCCACTCTCAAGAATGGAGAAGAGGAAAGAAAAAATGAAAACCAAAAGAAAACAATCCCCACCTGCTGCTTACGTGTGTTGTGATCAGCGGAGAAAATGCAAGTGCGTGTGAGCCCACTCTTGCACCTCCTTTGGCAAAGGAGAGCAGATCCCCAAGGCACTTGTTAATTGTGTAAACCGTCTCCCACCCTCAGCCATACAGAGAGCCCAACGCACACATGCACGCCCACCTCACAGCCAAGCCCCCTCCCCGGCATTCCTTTCCCAGCTGCAGAGAAAGCACAAAATGCTACTCACATGTGGCAGCTTCAGCTTCCCTTTCCCTCTCCCCAGCCTGAGCACTGGCTCCGGATGCTGCTGCTGCTGCTTTTCCTGTTGCAAGTGAAACAAACCTTCATCGACAGAGATGGTTTTTCTCTGGGCTGCTTTGTCTGNAAAGCACAAAATGCTACTCACATGTGGCAGCTTCAGCTTCCCTTTCCCTCTCCCCAGCCTGAGCACTGGCTCCGGATGCTGCTGCTGCTGCTTTTCCTGTTGCAAGTGAAACAAACCTTCATCGACAGAGATGGTTTTTCTCTGGGCTGCTTTGTCTGAGGTTCCCCAGATGAACACCGACTCGCTTATGTCGTTATCCGACTTCGATAGCTCCCCTAACACAGGCAGGGCTTTGGGGCTGTCATCTTCCACTGGCTGGGCTTCTGCTGAGAGAAACAACAGACCTGAAACTGACAACTGATCGCATCAAAACACTCCAGGGGATGGCAACCCAAGACTACGAAGGAACGTGTTAGCTTGCAGGGATACCATGTACAGCCGAGGATCATCTGTCTTCCACTGGCACAGCAGGTCTGACCAAGTGGAAGAGACATTATTTATGAACTTACAGCTTCCAGAATATCTCCAAGTGAAGCCATATGGGCATTATAAAGCCTAGTGTCACGGAAGGACCTTGCAAACCTCGGGCGTGCTCAATCTGGGTGAAATCAATCAGGGGGAAAGGTAATTTGGTGGTTAAAAGTAGAAAGTCTGTCTAAAAGACAGGTACAAATATGAGATCCATCACTTGTCAGCTGTATGAATTTGGGCAAAGTCCTTTTCTTCTATGAGTCTCTTCAGCTTCACATTCAAGTTACCTATACTTACCCTGTAGGAAACGTGCAGGAAGTGAGACGGTATATATAAATTAACAAGTTCAGTGCAAGGTAGGCACCCATAAGACAAATAAAGATCCCTTGCACAGTAGTAGTATTTCTTCACTCTGATAACTCCTCATGTCTTAATAAAGAACTTTGTGTATGTATTATAAAACATCAGGACAATCCCAAAGGTCCACATAATCACTTGCTTCCTCAGAGGAAACAGATTTAGGTTAGCTCTGATTTTCAGAGCTGTCAGATGCCAGCATGTCCGTTTTTCAGATAAAGGAAAGGGAGCCACTGATAAAAATTGCTCAGCGAGGGCAAGCCACTGCCTTTCACTGCTGTCGTTACCAACCCAAAAGGGATTTGCTTCTTGGTGAGTTTTTAGTCAGAGACAACACCAAGGAAAATTATCACACAAAGTGAAGCTTTCATTTGCAGCAAATAAGGATGTCATGGGGAGTCATTTCCCAAAGCCATGGCTCCCTGTCAAGGAAAGCGTAGTTCTTTTATTAGGGCAAGGGATGAATATTTAAGCAGGAAAACTTTTAAATGTATGTATTTTTAATTGGAGGATAGCGGCCTTACGATATTGTGTTGGGTTCTGCCATATGTCAACGTGAATCAGCCCTAAGTATACGTATATCCTCTCCCTCTTGAAACTTCGTCCCACCCCTCTAGATTGTCACAGATCACTGAATTTGAGCTCCCTGCATCATACAGAAAATTCCCATTGGCTGTCTAATTTTGCATATGGAAATATGTATATTTCAAGGATACTCTCCCAACTCATCACACCTTCTCCTTCTCCTCTGTGTGCACAAGTCTCTTCTCTACGTCTGCATCTCCACTGGTGCCCTGAAGGTTAGGTTTGTCAGTTCCATCTTTCTGTAATCCATATATATCCAGTAATATATGATATTTGTCTTTCTCTTTTGACTTACTTCATTTGGCATAATGGGTTCATCTAGAAGCTTATTAGAACTGAGTCAAATGTGTTCCTTCTTATGGCTGAGTAATATTCCACTGTGTATATGTACCACAGCTTCTTTATCCATTCATCTGTCAATGGGCATCTAGGTTGCTTTCATGTCCCAGCTATGTTAAATAGTGCTGCAATGAACATTGAGGTACATGTGTCTTTTTTGACTATGGTTTCCTCAGACTATGTGTCCAATGGTGGGACTGTGGGTTCTTAGGGTAGTTTTGGGCCTCCCAAGCAGTGCTAATGGTAAAAGATCTGCTTGCCAATGCAGGAGACATAAAAGACATGGATTCAATCCCTGAGTCAAGAAGACCCCCTGGAGGAGGGCGTGGCAACTCCCTCCAATATCCTTGCCTGGAAAATAACATAGACATAGGAGCCTGCCAGGCTACAGTACATAGGATCGCAAAGAGTAAGACACAACTGAAGCAACTTAGCACACACACAGAGCAGCTTTATCCTTAGTATGTTAAGGAATTGCCACACTTTTCTCCATAGCAGCTGTATCAATTTGCATTCCCACCAAAAGTGCAAAAGTGTTCTCTATTCTCCACACCCTCTCCAGCATTTATGTTTATAGATTTTTTTTTTTTTTGATGATGGCCATTCTGACTTGTGTGAGGTGATGCGTCATTTTAGTTGTGCTCTGCATTTCTCTAACAGTGAGCGATATTGAGCATCTTTTCATGTTTATTAGCCATCTGTATGTCTTTGGAGAAATGTCTGTTTAGGTTTTCTGCTCACTTTTGGATTGCATTATTTGATATTTTGGAGTTGAGATGAAGGAGCTGCTCGTATATTTTGGAGATTAATCATTTGTCAGTTGTTTCATTTGCTATTATTTTCTCCTATTCTGAGGGTTGTCTTTTCACCTTGTTTGTAGTTTCCTTTGCTGTGCAAAAGCTTTCAAGTTTAATTAGGTCCCATTTGTTTATTATGATTTTTTATTTCCTTACTCTAGGAGGTGGGTCATAGCAGATCTTGCTGTGGTGTATGTCAAGGAGTGTTCTGCCTATGTTTTCCTTGAAGAGTTTTATAGTTTCTGGTCTTATATTTAGGTCTTTAATCCATTTGAGTTTATTTTTGTGTGTGTTGTTAGGAAATGTTCTAATTTCATTCTTTTACATTTAGCTGTCCAGTTTTTCCAGCACCACTTAGAGAAGAGATTGTTTTTTCTCCATTGTATATTCTTGCCCCCTTTGTCAAAGATAAGGTGCCCATAGGTGCATGGGTTTCTCTGGGCTTTCTATCTTGTTCCATTGGTCTATATTTCTGGTTTTGTGCTAGTACCATGCTGTTTTGATGAACATAGCTTTGTAGTATAGTCTGAAGTCAAGCAAGTTGAGTTTTTCAGCTCCGTTCTTCCTTCTCAAGATTGTTTTGGCTATTTGGAGTCTTTTGTGTTTCTATACAAATTGTGAATTTTTTTTGTTCTAGTTCCATGAAAAATACCGTTGGGAGTTTGATAGGAATTGCATTGAATCTATAGATTGCTTTGGCTAGTATAGTCACTTTCACAATATTGATTCTTCCAGTCCAGGATCATGGTATATCGCTCCACCTGTTTGTGTCATCTTTGATTTCTTTCATCAGTGTTTTATAGTTGTCTGTGTACAGGTCTTTTGTTTTTTTAGGTAGGTTTATTCCTACGTATTTTATTCTTTTCGTTGCAATGGTGAATGGGATTGTTTCCTTAACTCCTCTTTCTGATTTTTCATTGTTAGTGTATAAGAATGCAAGGGATTTCTGTGTGTTAATTTTATATCCACAAGCAGAGAAGTTTTGCCATTACAATGAAGGCAGGCAAAATCTTGTGTGTGTGGTTTGGAAATAAGCTTCTTCATGCATTCTATGTTACGTTAATGGGGCTTAAGCTCCAACTGGGGAGGAGAGTTTGGCATTGAAATGAAGCAAAGGTAACTTTTGAACATTCTGGTTTGTCTGAACAAGCTCTAGTCTTGTAGTCAAGCTCAAGGTTTGAATCTATCAGAAGGCTCTTGATAACATATCATCTTGGAGCTGTCTGTCCCTGAAAAGAAACAACTCAAAAAAACAGCACTGGGTACTTTCTGCACTGGGGTTCCTAAGGAACACAATGGCCTCTCTTCATCTTAGTCTGCACGAACCACTCAAGGACAAGGTCTTGTCAATGACACTTTCCTTTTGAAACAGACTTGTGGAAACAGAATGGAAATCTTCTTTCCCTGAAGGGATTCTTTTAGGAGAGTTGGGACTTATAATGATTGATAGATTATGATGAGGGGGTACTCAGTAGAGAAATGTGTTCTCATTTTAAAGAATAAAAGAGAACATGTCCAAGTGATGAGAAACTCCAGACCGTTACTGCCCAGTGGACCCCTGGGGCATTCTAGTCCTAACTTGGTTTTTCCCAGTTGAGAACGTTGCTGTTCAGAAGCTAGTTTCATCTCCCATTTCAGTGATTCATCTCCCATTTCACCACCTGCAAAGAAGAATGTCTGAGCAAATGCCAATTGCTGTGTGCAGGGATTTTTACCCTTCTGATATAGTTTCAGTGAAGCCAACATCAAATACACCCAGAGATGGCAAAGGGATCAGCCCAGTCTATCATGTTCCATGTCACCCCACAAAGGTTGTTAGATGGATAGTATGCATTTNATGCCAATTGCTGTGTGCAGGGATTTTTACCCTTCTGATATAGTTTCAGTGAAGCCAACATCAAATACACCCAGAGATGGCAAAGGGATCAGCCCAGTCTATCATGTTCCATGTCACCCCACAAAGGTTGTTAGATGGATAGTATGCATTTGGGTCCCAGTCATAAGCCACTGCTCTCCAGGTGAATCAGAATGGATGAACAAATGGTAAAAGCCTGGATTAGAGCATTTGCTGATAAAAGCTTCATCCATGGGTTTGATGACCATCTAAGATATGAAGGGAACACAGGGGAGGAAAGGAAATAACTAGTTAACCAAGTTCCAAATTGGTTCCTTGAAAGAGCCTATAAAGTCTCAACAACATCCCACAAACATGGAAGGACCACTCTGTGAGGAATGTGTGTCAAGTACTTAGCACCGTCTGCTACATTATAAATGCTCAATAAATGTCAATAATCAGTAACAATACCAGTAATAACCAATAAGGAGCAGGTGAAGGAATTTCTATCATTTGAGCTCATAAATTGTATGAGGCATGATTCTAGCCTTTTACTACGTTGTCTCATTCAATTCTTACAACCACCTTGGAAGAGAGTTATTGTAATACCCATCATGAACAAGGAAATGGAGACATAGGAACTTCAACAGTCAGAAGAGAATGTTCACGAGGTCCTACCACCACACTTACCCAGCTACCAGTATCTATGGCTGTAGACACTGCTCCCCTCTGGTTCCTGGGTCCATTTTTCCAAAGCTTACCTCTGCTATTCAAGGAGGTTACTGCAGCAATATGCCTGTGTCTACTGCAGCAATATGCCTGCATCTTTCCTTCTCCATTAGTTTTTTCTCCTGTACCACACAATTCTCAGTGCCTTTGTGCTATTTGTCATCCTATATTTAAAAGACATCTTCAACTGACCCCATATCCCCCTCCAGTCTATGTCTGTTTATATGCTCTCCATAATAGCAAAGATTCTCTTGAAAAGTGCCAACACTCATTGCTTAAAGCCTCCTTCTCCCTTGAACTCACGTCAATTCAGGTTTTACTGCTGTCTCTCTACCCAGTTGCTGTCATCAGTCACCAACAGCCTCCACACGTCTATGTCGGTCCTCATCTTTATTTGACCACCATCAACTGACAAGTTACTCTATTCCTCTCGGAACACTTTCTTCAGTTGGTTCCTAGGTCCCCATGCTACCCTGGTTTTCCTTCCCCCTTACTGGTTGTCCCTTCCAAGTCTTTCCTGTGAGTTCCCTTCTACCTATTGTAGAGACATTACTAGGAAGGGACTTAGAAGCTCAGACTCTGAAGCCAGAGAGTCCATGTTGGAATTCTGGCTGTGCAACTCAGCAAGTACATGACATTGGATAAGTTACTCTTTCAATTTCCTAATCTACAAAATAAGGGTACTATTGATGATAGTACTTACTTATTAAAGTTCTTATTAAAAATAGTACTTTATGGAGTTGTCATGGAAAATAAGTAAATTCATATGTGAAAACACTCAGAGAAGGGTCTGTAGTACATAGTAAACACTTCCTGAGCATTATTTTTATTACCCACATATCAATTCAGGTGCCTAAGGGCTCAGCCCTTGGGCATCTCTCTTTTCTGGTGATCTCATTCTGTCTTCTTGCTTTAAACAACGTGGCAAGGCAGATTTAAATCTACAGTCAGGACCTCTCCTGTACAAAGTAGACCCAATGATCTAATTAGTATCTTCTCTTACATGTCTAACGAGTATCTCAAAGTCAGTATATCCAAAACCAAATACTTGGCTTTCTCAACTAACTTGTACCTCCTGCGGTTTTTACCCCAGTTAATGATGACTCCATCCTTCCAATTTTCAGGTCCAATTCCTTTTAACACTTGGGGCCGGCTTATACCACTCCTCTGCTTAAAACTCTTCAAAAGCTTCTCATATCACTTGGGGAAAAAAGGCTCGTGTTCTTATTGACCTGCAAGGTCCATTCCTCTGCATTCTGTCTTCTTATACCTCTTTGGGCTCACCCCCATTACTCTTTCCATCACTCCCAATGCCCTAGACAGACAGTCTTCTTGATACTCTTTAAGGAACACCACATCCAGCCCACTCCAGTGCTTTGAACTTGCCATTTTCTATGCCTGGAGCATTCTATACACATGTGTCTACTTGATTCGTTTCTTCACTCTTCCCAATGTCACTTTCTCAGGGGCACATTCCCTGATCACCCTGTTTAAAACTGCTCTCTTCTCTGAACTCCCTATTTCCTAACCATATTACCACCAATAACATACAATATATTTCCTGTCTCTGTGTGTGTGTGTGTGTGTGTTACTTGTCTTCCAAAGTCTCCCTTTATGAGAATGTAAGTTTGATGAGAGTAGGGTTTTCTCCTAACTTTTTTTCTCACTGCTGTTCACCAAGTGCCTAGAATAGAGCCTGCATCGTATAGGTGCTGATTACGTATTTCTTCACTTGATGAAGATGGAATTAAGAGGATTAAACCTCTCACCAGTGGCTGCAGAGTTAACAGATGATAGAATTGGACTTCCGCAGATTTTTATGCTTGCATATCCCTTGCTTTTGGTGAGGCATTTGCAGCAGCTCCATCATGGTGCTGTGTAAACCACTCTAGACTAAGTGTCCACTAAAGCAATGTTTTAATGTTTAATGACTGGTGGGTCTTCTGCTACATTTCAGCAGTTTTAGGCTGCACATATGTCATTGCTTGCTAACATTTCTATCAACAAAATACTTTGTGAACTGTGAGTGTATTTTACCAAAAAGAAGAAAAGCCACTTTATTGCTTTGAATAGATTTATTGAAATCAATGTTCTGGCTGAAATGAGGATTTTTTTCTTATGGTAGATGTCCTTGACTGTCCATTCAAAGATGAAAAGCAGCAGTAACACTTAAAAATTTTCTTTGGTGCACCAAATTATTTGAGAAATAATAAACAATGGCTGGGAATAACTGAGTTTTTAAAACATGTTTCAGAAATTGTAATTGAGTGCTAACAGGGACCAGAGACTCTGTGATTTCNATTCAAAGATAAAAAGCAGCAGTAACACTTAAAAATTTTCTTTGGTGCACCAAATTATTTGAGAAATAATAAACAATGGCTGGGAATAACTGAGTTTTTAAAACATGTTTCAGAAATTGTAATTGAGTGCTAACAGGGACCAGAGACTCTGTGATTTCATTTTAACAACATATGGAAAATTAATTTGCTTTTTGTTTGTAACTTTTCACTTGCTATTTTGAGAACACCTCAATGTAGATGAATAAATCCATTGGGAAGAACTTGCTCATGGGAAGTATGCTAGGAACCCTTCCACTGGGGGAAATGTCAGTGACATACGGTTAGGCGTCAAACTCTAGGTTTCATTCCCAGATCTGCCCCTGAGTACCTGGGCATTCCTGGGAAAAGCTCTTCAGGACTTTTGGCTCGATTTGTTTATCAATATACAGAAGGCTGGACCAACTTATCTCTGTTATTGTTTCTAGGTCTGAGTTTCAATTAGAACATAAGGTCTGTTTTCAGGTGTGAGGGTGGACATGCGCTGTACTGAAATCAAATGACTGGTAACTAAATTTAAGCANCCTGGGAAAAGCTCTTCAGGACTTTTGGCTCGATTTGTTTATCAATATACAGAAGGCTGGACCAACTTATCTCTGTTATTGTTTCTAGGTCTAAGTTTCAATTAGAACATAAGGTCTGTTTTCAGGTGTGAGGGTGGACATGCGCTGTACTGAAATCAAGTGACTGATAACTAAATTTAAGCAGGCAGACTCTGGTTATAAGCAGACCAAACTCACTCGGTCTGTATGAGAAAGTATTTGTTCATTCATTTATCAAGTATTTACTATATATTTACCACTCTGTTACAAGTTGAGTATACAAAGAGAAGTAAATAACAGTCTTTGTTTTAGAAGCTTTCATAGCCTAGTATGGAATGGAGCAACGCATGAGACCGCTATAATGCTATAACGGTACAGGAAATAGNCTTGACTGTCCATTCAAAGATGAAAAGCAGCAGTAACACTTAAAAATTTTCTTTGGTGCACCAAATTATTTGAGAAATAATAAACAATGGCTGGGAATAACTGAGTTTTTAAAACATGTTTCAGAAATTGTAATTGAGTGCTAACAGGGACCAGAGACTCTGTGATTTCGTTTTAACAACATATGGAAAATTAATTTGCTTTTTGTTTGTAACTTTTCACTTGCTATTTTGAGAACACATCAATGTAGATGAATAAATCCATTGGGAAGAACTTGCTCATGGGAAGTATGCTAGGAGCCCTTCCACTGGGGGAAATGTCAGTGACATATGGTTAGGCGTCAAACTCTAGGTTTCATTCCCAGATCTGCCCCTGAGTACCTGGGCATTCCTGGGAAAAGCTCTTCAGGACTTCTGGCTCGATTTGTTTATCAATATACAGAAGGCTGGACCAACTTATCTCTGTTATTGTTTCTAGGTCTNAGTGACATATGGTTAGGCGTCAAACTCTAGGTTTCATTCCCAGATCTGCCCCTGAGTACCTGGGCATTCCTGGGAAAAGCTCTTCAGGACTTCTGGCTCGATTTGTTTATCAATATACAGAAGGCTGGACCAACTTATCTCTGTTATTGTTTCTAGGTCTGAGTTTCAATTAGAACATAAGGTCTGTTTTCAGGTGTGAGGGTGGACATGCGCTGTACTGAAATCAAATGACTGGTAACTAAATTTAAGCAGGCAGACTCTGGTTATAAGCAGACCAAACTCTCTCAGTCTGTATGAGAAAGTATTTGTTCATTCATTTATCAAGTATTTACTATATGTTTACCACTCTGTTACAAGTTGAGTATACAAAAAGAAGTAAATAACAGTCTTTGTTTTAGAAGGTTTCATAGCCTAGTATGGAATGGAGCAACGCATGAGACCGCTATAATGCTATAACGGTACAGGAAATAGNTACCACTCTGTTACAAGTTGAGTATACAAAAAGAAGTAAATAACAGTCTTTGTTTTAGAAGGTTTCATAGCCTAGTATGGAATGGAGCAACGCATGAGACCGCTATAATGCTATAACGGTACAGGAAATAGATGAGAGTCATTTGGTTAAGTCTAAGAATTCAGGATAGCTTTTTGGAAGAAGTGACCCTTAAACTCAATCTTGAAGGATGAGAAAAAATGAGAAAAGTAGAAAAGGATGAAATTGGTGGTCCAGATGGAGAAAGCATCACATATAAAGGTGAGAAAGCTGCCAGAACCAATCACGTTTAGCCAACTGAGATGAGGGGATATTAACCTGACTTGATATCTTACTTCTGTTATTCTCTAACAGTTTTAAAGTCCTTGTCTTTGTTCATTATGGGAATAGACAAAAAGATTTGGGCCTCAGAGTCTGTTCAGCGTTTTTGTGTATAAAAGAATGAAAGGAATTGACCAAAGTAAGATCTGTCAGTTATCCTTACACAACTTTGCTGGTGTTGTCCTTGTGTCCTGCCATCCCTGACTCTAACCATTCTGCTGAGTAAGTTACGCCAGTGTATACAACCATTCATAATGTGTTAATGTTCACCCAGTGTGGATGTAAGCAGTCTGAACCAACCTTGTGTGAGGAAATGTTTCATCATAAGGCTTAGGGCTGGACACTTGTGTCAGACATTATAGGCTTGAGTCCTGACTCAAAACACGTTCTTCATCTGTGAAATGGGAGGTAGTACTTATTTAGAAGTTTGTGAATTCAGTAAGAGAACCCATATAAAGCTTTTAGCACAGTGCCTGGCACAGAGGAAGAGCACGATACTTTCCAGTTGTTTATTTCAGGCATTTGCACTTACTTAGAAATCATAAACTAATTTAGTGTTGGGTCACTTGACTAAATGTACTTGCTATATTAAATTATGAAAGTTGGAAGTAAATTGTTAGGCTTTAACTATAATGCAGAAACCATTGCTCGAGCAATTGTTAAAACAACCCTATTGGATCTTAACTTGACCATTTTCAGTTATTGGATGACCACAATCAAGACTGAGACACATGTTTAGCCAGAGGATTCATGAGCCAAGACTAGGGCTGGATCTGCCAAAAGATGCTTCTTTCCTTAAAGTCACTTGACATTTACAAACTCTTTTTCCATTCATGTTTCTTAAGGGAAAAAAAAAAAATTGTCTTCAATTTTATATCCCCAAGACTTAGCCCAGTATATGGCAATCATAGAAAATGGAAAACCCACTCCAGTATTCTTGCCTGGGAAATCCCATGAACAGAGAAGCCTGGTGGGCTAGCCCATGAGGTCGCAAATCGTTGAACATGATTTAATGACTAAGCAGCGGCAGCAGCAGGCCACAGTGGATCCCACTTATACCTTGGAGATATCCAGCTGGGTATGTTCCCTCACTACCTATCATTGCAAAGCTGCAGGGAATATTTGATGTCGCCTCACCATTATAGGAAATGGCAACCCACTCCAGTGTTCTTGCCTGGAGAATCCCAGGGACAGGGGAGCCTTTTGGGCTGCNACTTATACCTTGGAGATATCCAGCTGGGTATGTTCCCTCACTACCTATCATTGCAAAGCTGCAGGGAATATTTGATGTCGCCTCACCATTATAGGAAATGGCAACCCACTCCAGTGTTCTTGCCTGGAGAATCCCAGGGACAGGGGAGCCTTTTGGGCTGCCGTCTATGGGGTCGCACAGAGTCGGACACGACTGGAGTGACTTAGCAGCAGCAGCAGCACCATTATAGAATGGGGGGGCCAGTGTAGCAAGTTGGCAAGACATTGAACCATGGAGAAGAGACTTGAAAAGGCCGTTTTTTCATCCTCGGTGGGACTCTTGTTGAAGTTTCCATGTTTGGGGTATAAGAGGCTTTCTAAGCCTTTTGCAGGGATTTTTAAGATTTGCTGGGAGTTCATTATGAACAGGCAAAATCCCATGGTCACTGATCTGAGTGCATTCTTCAGAAGGAAGAGAGGACATTTAGAGCTGCACTTACTGAATCCCTGCACCATGCCTTCCAATCTGGTACTCTTGCCAGAGAAAATATTCTTTCAGCTAATTCCTATTAATTCTGACTTTCATAAGATGTATATGTTAGATTGGTCATTTCTGTCAAACTTAAGCCGGTATCCTACAGACAATGTCAGATGCTCAATACATTTCCATGGAGTAAGTAAAAGCACATATGAAAGAATGTTTTTGTTCCCCTGGTTAAACAGGACTCATTTTCCTTCTGTCTCCACAAGAAACAGAATGCATTAAACAATGCAGAGGCCACTTGCTGATGTATTTTAGGCAGGCGGGGCCACTGGCTCTCAGATTTCAGGGCTGCTGTGTGGCGCCTCCAGTTTCAGCAGGATGTCACGTTCTTGGTAACAGCATCTGCTGTGCTTCTAACACACGGACACCCAGTGACAAACAGAGAGCCTCTGCTCTCCCAGGACCTACAGAGGATGGAGGCGCCGTAGCTGGCAGGGATAGAACAAGCCCGTATTTCATAACAATTACTCTGGATTATCAGGAAAGGTGGCAACAAAAACTATTAGCAAGTTGGTGGAAAGAAGATTTATGGCTTGGCATCTCAAAGGGGTGACAGGTTTCTCCTCTGATGAAAAATCACTTCTCTGGACCTGAGAAAAGGGCAGGCACCCTGCTCAGCAGATGGGAATCCATCAGGTTAGCTTCGCTTTGGAACAACTCTTCGTCTCAATTTAAATGTCCCTGTAACTCCTGAGGACAAATAATTCCTGATTCTCCCAGGGAACATTGCAAATCCACAGAGCTGAACACAGCACACTGCTGACATCCATGGGCAGGTCTCAGTCCTTATTTGAACTACAGATAGCACTTGATGCTGTTGAATGATCTCTTCCTTCTTGAACCATTCCTTTTACTTTTAGGACTTCACTCAGCTTTTACTTATTTATTTATTTGCAAACAAAATTGTTTTTTGTCGAAGTTAATTTTTAATTTTTACTGGGCCATAGTTGACTCATGTTAGTGAATATAACACAACGTTATGTTAGTTTCAGCTGTACAGAAAAGTGAATCTGTTGTACATATGACTTCACTCTGTTTTGACTGTCTCTTTACCTCCCAAGTCCCTCTTTCCAGTTTCCTCTGTGAATTCTGTGTTTCTGCCCCATTTTTTTACACTGGGATTCTCCAATATTCCCCTCTCCATCCACACCCTCTCCCTTAGGACGCTCATCCAACCACAGACAATCAAATGCCCTCGGAACGCCGTGGGACACACTCTTGACATTGGCATGTCTGTCTCCCCTGAACTCCAGGCTGACGTGCTGAGCTGTCCACTTTTTGTCCCTATGTGAATGGTTACTGCATGCATCTCCGTTGAGCACCGAATATCTGATCCAGCCCCACTCCCACAGCCAAGCTGACTGTCTTGAGTAAAAATCGTCTTAGATTTGTCAGATTCTGCATCGTGCAGTCATCCTGGTCTTTCTTTCACATCCCGCTCTAATCTTCATTGCAACGTGATCAGCTCTGCTGCCCTCACCCCTGCATTGCAGCCCGGAGTCTGAGCCCCGTGGCTGTCTCCTGCTGAGGCTGCGAACAAGCCTCCTAATTGGCTGCTTGGCTTCTGCCTGAGACCCTGCACAGCATAAGGGAGGCTTCTGAAACGTGATGCTGATGCCTAACACATTCAGAGTGATCTTTTATAGTTCATGTTCCAGTTCTTGAATCACTAGGAATAGAAGCCTCAGGACCCCGGTCCCCCTGAGCACACCGCTCACCCTTCGCCCCTGCCGGGCTTCCTGCAGCCATCGCTGCCTCCTCCTCGTCCTTAAACACGTGAGCCAGGCTCCCCGCTCAGCCTCGGCACTTGTTTCCTCTCGGGTGTGCGGAGCACGACACTCTGCTAATATTCAGGACTCCTTTCTTCTCTTTCTCTGTATGTAGCCTTCAGGGTTGCCCCTCGGGGGAGCTTTCCTTAGTGTTCCGGTGTAGAAGAGCTCCCTCTCCCATAACAGATAACCCCGTTTCTGCTTTTCTTTCTCGTGAAAGAAGTGAGTATGAGTGGGTGGTAGGGGGAGGAAGCGGGGAGAGAAAAACATACAAACGGGAAGGGGCACACATTAATGTTGCAAAATATCATCCAATCAGAGCAAAAACCAGGAAATGAGGAGGAAGAGGAGCCGGTTTCGTGATGGATTGGGGGCACACTAAGTGCGGGAGGGCTGGCAGAGCTCCAGGGCAGACCTATCCAGTGGTGACTTATTTTACAAGGTGAAATTCTTCAGGGCACCATGGCACTGAGAACAACGGGACAGGCAGCTTGTCTTGTCAAGATGGAACTTGAAGGACATGAGCGGAGAGGGCTGCCATCACAGAGCTGAGGGTGGCGTGCATCTGCAAGCCGGACCCTGACGGCGGACATTGCAGCCGCACCATCTCTCATGTGCACATGGCACTTCAGAATTTTGCAGTTTGCTTCCATTCATATGCCTTCATGTGACCTTCACGACAGGGTGACTTCATCTGATGAGCATCCTACAGCCATAGCACAGAGGAGAAACTCTTCTCCCTGCAAGCCCACAAGAAGGGGAAAAGGGGGCCACAGCTGTCGGGAGCAAGTCCCCCAATCTTCCATCACACATCCCCACGCTTTCTTTCTCATAGCCGTTATTTTAGAATGGTTTGTAACTTGGGGTTCTTAGTGATGGCCTTGGGGAGTCCAGAACTCTCTAAAGTTGTAGGAAGCATTGGGTCTGTATATACACATGCATTCTGTTGTTTCTTTGGATTGAAGTTTCCATAGCTTCTATGAGATACTTATGTAGTTTGTTATGTCAAAATAATTAAGACCACACCATCAGGACACTGTTCTTTCAAGTGTTTTATCTGGGCCACTGACATAAACAACAATAAGAACAAAAGACAACAACCACGACACCAGTAATATTTGTTTAAAAAAAAATAGTACATCATTGCTTCCTAGACCTCACCCCAAGTTATTCAGTTGGGTATAGCCAGGAATCTGCATTAAGTACAGATATTTCAGGACATTTTAGGCATGCAAATTGTTGGCTACAGTTGATGTAAAGTAAATCTCCACGTACAATCTTAAACTCAGGTCCCCCAGGCTGTGAGTTACAGAACCCTGGCCACCATCAACAGCTTTGCCCCAGGAGGATCAGACTGGCTCTGAGGAGGCCTCCAGACTGCACAGGACTCAGCAGGTCTTCCCTGGGCCTTCCTTCCTCAGGAGCAGTGAGCAGGGCCCTGCCCTCCCTGGGGTTTTCCTCCTCTGCCAGCCCATTTCCACAGCCTGAGCATCAGTTCTAATGCAGCCCGAGTCACCTACTGGACCTGGAGGTAGGTGCTGGTTATCAGCGCTGGTTGGAAGAGGACATCTTGGGTTCTTCTGGAAGCTGTCTCTCTTATGGATACAGTGGAGAGAGACTGTATCCAGTCCAGCAAACTTTTTCTGTAAAGGGCCAGATAATCAGTGTTTTCGGCTTTGTGGGCCATCTGGTCTCTGTTGCTACTACTTTGCCATTTTAGCTCAAAAGCAGCCAAGGGCAAAATGCAAATGATGGGCATGGCTGTGTTCTCTGGAACTTTGACTCAGAGAAATAGGCAATCAGCTGGTCTGGGTCACCAGCCCTACTCTTCCAGCCGCTGGGTGGAAGGAAACTAGATAAAGGCTTAAGCACTTTGCTTTCCTATTTTTTGATAAAAGGAAGTAATGAGGTGAGAAATCCAAAGCAGAAAATGTCAAAAAAAAAAAAAAAAAAGCATAAACCCCACATTCCACTCGCTCTGTCTATAGCTTTGGACAGCACTGCACTTTTCCTGTGGGTGATGATCTCGTTTTCTAATTATGTTTTGCTCAGGATATTAATATGGGTTTAGACTCTCTGAGCAGACCCCGCTGGGGTTCAGGAGAGGCCAATGGTGAATATAAAAAGCAAAGTGAGCAAGGTAAGCCTCCTGTTAAAATTAGCCGCAGGTAATTGAGAAAAGACTGTCTATGAACTGCCAGTGGGGATGTGAGACACCCCCGTGAGTGGCTGTGTGTTTATTAAATTTGAAAATGGCCTCTCCTATCTTCATTTGCCTGAGCCCCCAAAGGCCTGTGTTCAAGCAGGTGAAAGTCAGGAGGGCAGGAGTCCTCCACTGAGCTGGGAGGATGAGTTCCACCTCCCGGAGCCAGGAACACGTGGTGGGGTTGAAGATTCACACGTACTGCTTGTCTCTTACATGTTAGCCTTGCTGTGAGCCGCTTTACAAATAAAGATAATAACAGCTAACGTTGATGGAGTGCTTGCTCTCTGCTAATTATTTTACATGAGTTGCATCATTTAAGCCTTCAAAGGACCCCTCAGATTAACTGCGGCTGCTGCTGCTGCTAAGTTGCTTCAGTCGTGTCCGACTCTGTGCGGCCCCATAGACCGCCTCCCATCAGGCTCCATTCTTTTTACAGATACTTAGGGAAATATCAGTAATCTCAGATATACAGATGACACCCCCTTATGGCAGAAAGTGATGAAGAACTAAAGAGCCTCTTGATGAAAATGAAAGAGGATAGTGAAAAAGTTGGCTAAAGCTCAACATTCAGAAAACTAAGATCATGGCATCTGGTCCCATCACTTCATGGCAAATAGAAGGGGGAAATTGTGGAAACAGTGGCAGACTTTATTTATTTATTTATTTATTTATTTTGAGCTGCAAAATCTCTGTAGATGGTGATTGCAGCCATGAAATTAAAAGATGCTTACTCCTTGGAAGGAAAGTTATGACCAACCTAGACAGAATATTAAAAAGCAGAGACATTACTTTGCCAACAAAGGTCTGTCGAGTCAAAGTTATGGTTTTTCTGGTAGTCATGTATGGATGTGAGAGTTGAACTATAAAGAAAGCTGAGTGCCGAAGAATTAATACTTTTGAACTGTGGTGTTGGAAAAGACTCTTGAGAGTCCCTTGGACTGCAAGGAGATCCAACCAGTCCATCCTAAAGGAAATCAGTCCTGGGTGTTCACTGGAAAGACTGATGTTGAAGCTGAAATTCTAACACTTTGGCCACCTGATTGAAGAACTGACTCATTTGAAAAGACTGTGATGCTGGGAAAGATTGAAGGTGGGAGGAGAAGGGGATGGAAGAAGATGAGATGGTTAGATGGCATCGTCGACTTGATGGATAGGGGTTTGGGTGGACTCAGGGAGCTGGTGATGGACAGGGAGGATTCTTTACCCCTGAGTCACCAGGGAAGTCCAGTTCTTCTACCTAAACCCATTTATACCACTGCTGATGGAAGATTGGCACTTTTCTTAAACTTGGACTGCAATTATCACAGCCCCCTGCATGGAGTACTGTCTGCTTCAGGCATTGAGAGATATACATTTATTGTTTGGGGTGAGAAGTAAATATTGCACTACTATTTTACTGGACTGCAACAGGCTTACTCTCTGGCCCAGTGCCGCAGAAGTATCAATAGTAAGTGACAATCGCTATTACAACCCAGGTCATTTTGACTCCAATGCTACCTTTTTGCTATTACTGGTAGTCTTCTGTTCCCTTAACCTTTCTCACTAAGTTTTCTCTCTAAATGGGTTAGTTCAAGAGCCACTTGTCCTGCACTACCCTTAGAGATCACGGAGTTTTGTTAAAACATGGTTCTATCTGTTTGCCCAATTATCCAGTATCATCACATAACCCCTCACATACTCTGGTTCTGTCAAAGAGCTTGAGGAAAGGATTGCAATGTGAGTATGTTTTATGATAGTCCCTGGTGACATTAGGGGCTTTGGATAAGGTTTCAGGATAATTCTTTAGGTCATTGTTCTATACCCACTTCCTTTACCAGCTGTCAAGGTAGTTCATATCAAATTCTTTTTAATGGGAGGATCCATTTCTATCTCTCTCTTGCCCCCTTCAACATACACACGTGCACACACACACACACACACACACACACACATTTTTTTTTTCACATTGCTTTCAAATGATTCCTTACGAATGAGCTCTTTAGTTTCCCTTATGGAGAAGAGATCTACCCACGGAAAGTTAAAGAAATGCAGTTTACAATACAAGAACTATGTTGCTCCTGCCTCTGTCTTCACAATGGGCTCCCCCTAGTTCTGAAAACTCATAGAAAAAATTAAATCATTAAATAAATCAATAAGGCCCGGGCTCCTGTAGTTGCTAGAAGTGTCTTCCTGTACGCAAAAGCCAGTAGACATATCTTTCTCTGCAAGAGTATTTGCATAACCAATTGCAGAGGTTACAGAAGTACACCTATTTACCCCATTTTTCTACAGAGAAAACACATTCTGTTCAGTCTGGTTCTGTTCTGCCGGGAGGCACATGTCATCAACTTCTAGTATGATTGCCGTTGTATCCTCAATTTAAGGTAGCTCTCTCTGTTTCTTGTACTCTTATGCATTGTGTCTTATACTAAAATATTTTGGTGTGTTTGCTTTCATTTTGTTCAGTGTGGTGCATTTGTTCCAATTAATGCACCAACATGTTACAATTAACTTAAGTACATAGTTCACGTAAGGGTTCACTCTTTGACGTACATTTTTATGGGTTTTGACAAATGTATTGTGACGAATATCTTCTGCTGCTCTATCAAAACCCCTTATATTCCACTCATTCATTCCTCTCTCCTTTGTCTCCAAGCCCTGGCAGACACGATCTTTTTATTGTTGCCATAGCTTTGCCTTTTCCAGANCTGTGATGCTGGGAAAGATTGAAGGTGGGAGGAGAAGGGGATGGAAGAAGATGAGATGGTTAGATGGCATCGTCGACTTGATGGATAGGGGTTTGGGTGGACTCAGGGAGCTGGTGATGGACAGGGAGGATTCTTTACCCCTGAGTCACCAGGGAAGTCCAGTTCTTCTACCTAAACCCATTTATACCACTGCTGATGGAAGATTGGCACTTTTCTTAAACTTGGACTGCAATTATCACAGCCCCCTGCATGGAGTACTGTCTGCTTCAGGCATTGAGAGATATACATTTATTGTTTGGGGTGAGAAGTAAATATTGCACTACTATTTTACTGGACTGCAACAGGCTTACTCTCTGGCCCAGTGCCGCAGAAGTATCAATAGTAAGTGACAATCGCTATTACAACCCAGGTCATTTTGACTCCAATGCTACCTTTTTGCTATTACTGGTAGTCTTCTGTTCCCTTAACCTTTCTCACTAAGTTTTCTCTCTAAATGGGTTAGTTCAAGAGCCACTTGTCCTGCACTACCCTTAGAGATCACGGAGTTTTGTTAAAACATGGTTCTATCTGTTTGCCCAATTATCCAGTATCATCACATAACCCCTCACATACTCTGGTTCTGTCAAAGAGCTTGAGGAAAGGATTGCAATGTGAGTATGTTTTATGATAGTCCCTGGTGACATTAGGGGCTTTGGATAAGGTTTCAGGATAATTCTTTAGGTCATTGTTCTATACCCACTTCCTTTACCAGCTGTCAAGGTAGTTCATATCAAATTCTTTTTAATGGGAGGATCCATTTCTATCTCTCTCTTGCCCCCTTCAACATACACACGTGCACACACACACACACACACACACACACACATTTTTTTTTTCACATTGCTTTCAAATGATTCCTTACGAATGAGCTCTTTAGTTTCCCTTATGGAGAAGAGATCTACCCACGGAAAGTTAAAGAAATGCAGTTTACAATACAAGAACTATGTTGCTCCTGCCTCTGTCTTCACAATGGGCTCCCCCTAGTTCTGAAAACTCATAGAAAAAATTAAATCATTAAATAAATCAATAAGGCCCGGGCTCCTGTAGTTGCTAGAAGTGTCTTCCTGTACGCAAAAGCCAGTAGACATATCTTTCTCTGCAAGAGTATTTGCATAACCAATTGCAGAGGTTACAGAAGTACACCTATTTACCCCATTTTTCTACAGAGAAAACACATTCTGTTCAGTCTGGTTCTGTTCTGCCGGGAGGCACATGTCATCAACTTCTAGTATGATTGCCGTTGTATCCTCAATTTAAGGTAGCTCTCTCTGTTTCTTGTACTCTTATGCATTGTGTCTTATACTAAAATATTTTGGTGTGTTTGCTTTCATTTTGTTCAGTGTGGTGCATTTGTTCCAATTAATGCACCAACATGTTACAATTAACTTAAGTACATAGTTCACGTAAGGGTTCACTCTTTGACGTACATTTTTATGGGTTTTGACAAATGTATTGTGACGAATATCTTCTGCTGCTCTATCAAAACCCCTTATATTCCACTCATTCATTCCTCTCTCCTTTGTCTCCAAGCCCTGGCAGACACGATCTTTTTATTGTTGCCATAGCTTTGCCTTTTCCAGAATTTTATATAGTTGGAATTATACATTAAGCAGCCTTTTCAGCTTGGCATTGAAACAATATCTTCACTTTTAAAATCAGCAAAACTATCAAATTCCCTAGGAGTGGTCTACCTCTTTGCATTAATTTTACAAGCTTCCTGAACAAAGGAGAATGGAGAGTGTAGATTTTGCTGCTGCTCCTAATGTCTGGGTTGTTGCAGGAATGTTTTGAAAGGTGAAGTGTTTTATTATGGAGAGCTGAGTTAATCGTTTTCTGCTATTCCATGATCACTGGCTCATTCAAGGCCTCTCATTCTTATTTGTTTGTTTTTCTAAATTCACCTGTCCATCCATCCATGCTAACTTTTCATTCTAATTTTACTGCACTGCCCAATCCTGCGATTCTAACATGTTGAATAAGAATCTCTGAGTTGTGTTTAACCTCATAAAATTCAGGGCTCTTATTGTGTGAATGTTTTACATTTACTTGAATGGCACTGTGCTAATTTGGCTACATTATGTTTTTATGTTCTCTAGTTGTTGCAAGTAAACAGCCTCATCTGTTGCTTCGTCCTGCTAAACAGTATCCAGATGGGCATCTTTCCTGCATCTTGCCTGTTTCTCAGGGATGGGCACCTTAGGTTCTCTTGCCATCAGCAGTGTAATGATGAATAATTCAGACGTTTTTAGCTTTTGAGGGTAGAAACCCATGAATAGTCATTTTTTCCTGTCTCTAAACCAACTTGAAAGAGAACCCAGCACTTTTGTTTAAGAAATTCAGGAAATAGATTTAAGTCCACAAGAGCTTAAGGAAGAAAATGAACATTTTACTAAGGATTCAGTAGAAAGACAAAAATGAGGATAAGCCGGTTATCCTCTGTCTGTCCACCTCTCAAGGGCCCCTCACAGCAAGTTTGCCTTGGTGCCCTGCCTTCCCTGTAGCCCACAGATTTACATTCCATTTCTTTTTTAAAAAATATTTTTAATGGGAGGCTAATTACTTTACAATATTGTATTGGTTTTGCCATACATTGACATGAATCTGCCACGGGTATACATGTGTTCCCCATTCTGAACCCCCCTTCCACCTCCCTCCCCATCCCATCCCTCTGGGTCATCCCAGTGCAACAGCCCCGAGCACCCTGTCTCATGCATCAAACCTGGACTGGTGATCCGTTTCACATATGATAAAATACATGTTTCAATGCCATTCTTCCAAATCATCCCACCCTCACCCTCTCCCACAGAGTCCAAAAGACTGTTCTATACATCTGTGTCTCTTGCTGTCTTGCATACAGGGTTATCGTTACCATCTTTCTAAATTCCATATATATATGGTAGTATACTGTATTGGTGTTTTTCTTTCTGGCTTACTTTGCTCTGTATAATAGGCTCCAGTTCCATCCACCTCATTAGAACTGATTCAAATGTATTCTTTTTAATGGCTGAGTAATACTCCATTGTGTATATGCACCACAGCTTTCTTATCCATTTGTCTGCTGATGGGCGTCTAGGTTGCTTCCATGTCCTGGCTATTATAAACAGTACTGGGATGAACATTGGGTACACATGTCTCTTTCAATTTCAAATGTAGCGGGATTTAGCCCTGAGACTCCCCCAGTGGGCTGTAGGAGTCTTCACATTCTTCCCTTATTTGCAAATAAAAGATCCTCCGAGGGAGATGTCTTCTCATTCTGGTACATGCATATTCAGGGGTGGGGTCACATATAGGATTGTGCTTATGGTTTTACATGCTTTTTATGTGTTAGTTTAATTTCTTACAATAACTGAAATACACCAAAATTTTAAAATGCAATAAACACATAATTAGAAGACATCATCATACTTTTTGTTGTTCAGTCACTCAGTCATGTCTGCCTCTTTGCCACCCCATGGACTACAGCACACCAGGCTTCCCTGTCCTTCACCATCTCCCAGAGCTTGCTCAACTCATATCCATTGAGTTGGTGCTGCCATCCAACCATCTCATCCTCTGTCATCCCCTTCTCCTCCTGCCTTTGATCTTGCCCAGCATCAGTGTCTTTTTTAACGAGTCAGCTCTTTGCATCAGGTGGCCAAAGTATCGGAGCATCGGCTTCAGTATTTGTCCTTCCAGTGACTATTCAGGACTGATTTCCTTTAGGATTGACTGGTTTGATCATCTTGCTAGGCATCTGTAATTATTATTTATGTTAATTTTCATCATGCTTTACATAAATTAGCATAGCTTCTTCTTTAATCAGCCCAATAAGGGAAATGACATTTCTTTCATCATGTATGCATAATCTCTCACAGGTATTTATTATATGCCAAGTACCTCTATGTTCTATGATATGTATATGATGTTTGACGTTTTATTCAATCTCTAGAAAATGCCCTTTGAACTTTTTAAAAATCCCATTTTGTAAATGAGAAATTCTAGGCTCAGACTGAGAATGCACTTCCTCAGTCGTGGAGACCCTATTCTAGCAGAAGATCAGTCTGGAGACTTGCCTGGGTCTCCTTCACAGCTTGGACTTCCCAGGTGGTGCTAGTGGTAAAGAACCCACATGCCAATGCAGGAGACAGGGGACTTGGGTTCGATTCCTGGTTCAGGGAGATCCCCTAGAGGAGGGCATGGCAACCCACTCCAGTGTTCTCTCCTGGAGAATCCCGTGGACAGAGGAACCTGGCCGGCTACCGTCCATAGCATTGCAAAGAGACGGACATGACTGAAGCGACAGCACGCACAGCGTGCATGCCTTTACCATTTGACTGCTTAAAAATTTTAAGGTAGAATAATCCATTCTGCAACGAGGGAAAGAATTCCTTCTTCCTTGATACTCAGTAGCATTTAGAACCATGCATGTGCAGACTTTGAGAGCTAAAGGGCATGCTCACACATGAGACAAGTGAGATGTTATGAATTTGAGCAAGAAAAACATCAGGAGATGCTGTCTCTAACATCAATTGATGCCAGTGCCTTTGGAAGTCACCCCTTAAGGCCAGTGCAACCCTTCACTTACTGTGACCTCTCAAGTTGCCCTTCACAGTTCCCTTGCCCCCATACTGAGATGAAGAAGCCGAGGGCCAGGGAGATGAAGTAACTGAGTCACACAGTTTCAACTTTGCTGCACTTCAGAATTAAAACACTTTAGATGCTTTAAAAATATCAACCTATCTCGCACCAAATACATCAGAACCTCTAAGGCTAAGGGCTGGGCACTGGCATTTAAAAGAAATCTCCTAGCTGGTTGAGATGTCTAGCAGAGTGGTTAAAAGACTAGGATTTGGAGTCATCCTTTCTAGGTTCAAATCCCAGGTCTTTTATTTAGTTATGCATTTTATTTTACTATGCTAGGTCTTGATTGTGGCACATGGGCTGCGGAGCGCACAGGCTTAGTAGTTGCAATGTGCGCAGGCTTAGTGGCTCTGCATATGTGGGCTTTTTCCAGATCAGGGATAGAACCAGTGTCCCTTGTACCACAAGGTGGACTCTTAACCTCTGGACCACCAGGGAGTCTCAAAATCCCAGTTCTTTATTTACTAGATATGTAACTTTGGGCAAGTTGCCTCATATCTTGGTGCCTCGGTTTCAAACTATAATTACTAGTATTTACTTCATAGGATTTTTGTCAGGATTATGTGAATGTGGTTGGCAAATGGGAATAGTAACTATTAACAGTTATCACCATCATCAATCCTGTCTCCTTATCTTCTTATTGAGGCTCCCTTTCCTAAGAGTTTGCTTATTTTCCATTGCTTATTGACAAAATACATCCCCTGGGTCTTCAAAAGTGAAAACTGCAAGTACTAGGTGCCCAGTCATGTCTGACTCTGTGACATGTCTGACCCCTGGACTGTAGCCCACCAGTTTCCTCGGTACATGGAATTCTTCAGGCACGAACAATGGAGTGAGTGGCCTTTCTCTTCTCCAGGGAATCTTCCTGACCCACGGATGCAACCTGGGCCTCCTGCATTGCAGGCAGATTCTTCACCATCTGAACCATTAGGGAAGCCCTTGGGTCTGCAAACTCAGCCCTAAGTCTGCACGGAGGCTAGGAAGGAGAATCAGGTGTGAATGATGGCCTTAAGTGGGAAGATGGAGCACGGAAATACTTCAGTACTGAATCACCTTGGGTATTACCAGTCTTTCCCACTGGGATAGAAGACTCGGTAAACCTCCCTGAAAGGAAGAAGCATCACTGACACCCGTCTGGATGGAGGTCCTTTGTGGAGGACCCAACCTAGAAGGTTGAAAAGTCAGCCAGATTCAAAATCCTGGCTCTGCAGCTTTCTAACTGTGTGGTCCTAGGAATGTTACCTAAACTCTTTGAATTTTCGTTTCTATGATGGAAATTAAAAAGCCTGCAATGCAGTATTATTATGGTGATACAATCAGATAATGTGTGTAATGCTCCTGGCACAGGGAAAATGCTCACCAAAACCTTCAAATGTTTTCATGAAGGCTGTCCCATTTACTCTCCCCTCCACCTGCTCCCACCTCCCTCACTCCTTTCTCAGCCACCCTGGAGGCTTGAGAACAGAGTGGAGTTAAAGCACATCATGTTAAACTAACCAATGCACAGGACTGAAGTGGTTTAGGAGAATTGTTTAAGAGATAAGGACACTCTTCTGGATACCAAGAGGGAAAATGCAGGGAGAAAAAAATTTGCATCCCTGGAAAAAATTTGCATGCCTCATAAAAACAGTTTTGCTTCCCCAAAAGAGGTCCCTGTGCCTTTTTTTCCCTCTGTCCCTTGTTTAGTTCAGCTAGCCATTCCACTGCCGATTTCCAGCTGGGCCCACTCCGTGCAGTATCATGGGCTGTCGTCTGAAGAGAATGGGACAGATGAATTTTGGACTCCAGCTCTAGAGCTTAAGCAAAAGTCCTGGAAGAGACCACAACTTTGGACCTTGAGTTTGGAACTCAGAGTATGACAAAACCTAGACCTTAAACTGAAGAACAGCCTGACTCTGGGCCCTACAAAAGCTCAAGACAGTAGTGAATGATAATAGCATGAATCTCCAAGGCTGAGTTTCCAAATCCCTTTGTCCTGAAATATCTCATTTGATTCTCATTTTCATTTTAGGAAGACAGACATCTTCATATTACAAATAAAGACGTTGACAGTCCAAAAAGTTAAACTTCTTTCCCTAGGTCATGGGGGGGGTGGGGATACCAGGTGACTGCAGACTTATTCAAATCTAAGATGTCTGATTGAATCACTATTTCTAGAATTTCCATTTATTCTGAACTTTATAAAACAGCATGAAAAATTCAGTAAAACTCATAGTTTCTCATTTCTCCTCTGAAAACATGGGAAAATGATACTTCTCTAGATCCTGAAGATAGATCATATGACTTCACAAATAAAATGTGAGTAAAATGTTATGTGTAGAAGTCAGGCAAAACCATTTAATGCCAGTGAGAGACTGTACACCAGAAATCAGAAAATTATGACTTGCAAGCCAAATCCAGCACACTACTTGTTTTTGTAAATTAAATTTTGTTGGCACGTGCCACACTCATTTAATTTCATATTATCTATGGCTGTTTTCATGCAACATTGACAAGAGTTGAGTGGTTGCAACAGAGATCTCCTGGCCTGCAATGTCAAAAATGTTTACTATCTAGCCCTTTAAGAAAAGGTTTACCAAACTCTGTTCTGGACAGTTCTTTGCTGACAGATCAACCAAGGAGTCTGAGTGTCCCAAAGATACAGGCAGAAGCTGGTGGAGGCTCCTTCCAACTGGATGCCTTAGCTGCTGCTAGAAGAGCATTTGGCCTGGAGAGTTGTCCAGACCCATTGTAGACTTTCTGTGAATTAAAAATAAGTCTTTGCTGTGCTAAGCACAAAATTTTGGACTTTTTTTCCAGTGAGACATAATCTGCCCTCTGACTGACACACAAATTGAGTTGGTAAAAGCTAAGGATAAAAGGAAAATACACTGATTAGAATCTGTTACTGTCAGAAGCAGTAACAAAGTTGGATACTGGGTGATGGAAATGCACGTGGAAGGGGCAGATGGGTGTTCCTGTTTTGGGGACTGGCACGTCCTGTGATTTTTAAAATAGAAAGCTCTGGGCCAGAGATTGTGGGCAAGTTTGCATTGTTGATAACTCTGCCCACTGTGTTTAAGGTCAAGGGAATTTCCAGGTGTGACTCATGGGTTGAAAGTAGTCACGTTTCCCTAAAAAGTTTTGTAAATCAAATTTCTGCATAAAGATGTGGATTGTTGATACATTTAGGGCAAAACAGGCCCCCATTTCTGAGCTGGTATTTAAGGTGATGCCCTGTAGGAATGTCCTGCTTCTCAGGAATGACTCTTTAACCTCCTATCACAGCGGATGCTCAACACTGAGCAAAGGCTAGGTCAGGCGTTGTATCTCTGTTGGAAGACTGACCCCTCTGGACCAGATTTAGTTGGTATTTGGGTATAATTCTCAGTTCCAGTGCATTCAACAAAGGAATGAGCATCTCCTCGACTTCTAAGTTCGGCAACTGTTCAATCTAAAGGAGTTTCTATCAGGATACTAGAAATGGACCTCTATACAGTTTGAAATAACATTCAGTAATCTTTCAGAGACACAGAGAGCCTGGCTGGAGGAATAATTTTGATACTAATAAGAAAGCATCCCATCCTGTATGTGCCATTCTTGCACCAAAGACCAGAGGCAAGGTGACTTAGACCTAAGATTCTGAATAAGGGCTGACCAGTGAAGGACCTTAGATGTGTTCAGTGGAAGCAGGAAGGGTTACTGTGGTTCCTACAGTCGTGGGTTACCTGATGGGTAAAACAAAAATGTTTCTGACATATATAACTCACAGTGGCCCTCCTGGGGCATGAAACTCACTAGATTCATCCTACCTGCTTTTCTAGCAAATACTGTCGGTCATTGCCTCTGAGGTTGGCCTCAGGAGCTTACAGTGTAGGCAAGGGACATGTAAACAAGAAGACATAGAGAATAAGAGTCTGTTCATTGAATACGGCTTAGGTGGAAAGGGTATAGGGGCTTCCCAGGTGGAGTTAGTGGTAAAGAACCCACCTACCAATGCAGGGGACATAGAGACTCAGGTTCGATCCCAGGGTCGGGAAGACCCCCTGGAGGAGGGCACGGCTGCCCACTCCAGTATTGCCAGGAGAATCCCATGGACAGAGGAGCCTGGCGGCTACAGTCCGTGCAGTCGCGAAGAGTCAGACACGACTGAAGCAACTTAGCATGCACACTTGCCCAGGAAGGAATAGAGAACAGGCGGCACATAACCAAGTGATTGCTTAATCAGGAGAAGTTGTGGTGACAGGGACATAATTTAGAAACCTCGCAGACAACCTCCCCTCCAGAACTCCGATTGTTTGTAAAGAGAGAAAATGCTCCTCACTCCCTTCCACCCTAGAAGAAGAAAGGAAAATTAAAATGGTTCATTAAATGATTTTTTTATAGAACACCACAGTCTTATCCTAGTCTTCACAGCTGAGAGCAGCAAAGAATCCAGCAATTACCTGTTTTCTAAAAATCTCTTCTTCCTATACAGGAAAATTATTAATAAAGGAACGAAGGAATAGGATTCAGGACATTACGAGGGACTATAACTGAAGACCCAAATTTGTGTCAAGAGGGCGATTGCGACATATTGTAAACGTGGAGGCCTCGTTAACACTCTATTAAGCTCAGTTTGATAGCAATCCAGGGCTGCTTTTCTTTTTCTCCAATTAGGGTCATCTTCCCAATAATTAAAGCACGTCACAAATACTCCCCCTGGGTGCACAGAATGTTCTTCCTACTTTCTATATTTTATTAATCCAACTTTCTGTCCTGTGTCTCATCTGAGAATCCAAAAATAGCTTCTGCATTTGAACTTGGAGAAGGCTGGTGTCAGACTCTAAATGCCGGGGCTGAAGCGGGGAGCAGCCTCTGGACGGCGGAAGGGGACCACGGCTTTCCACAGTCCACTCGTCTCATGAGGCACAAGACAATCTTGAGCTGCTTTGCTCTGAGGCGGGCACAGTCGTGTGGGAGCAAGTGTGCACCCTTCGCTGCATAGCTAACTTCATTAAAACATGGGAAACCAAACACACAGCAAAGGAAATGGGAGTCAGAAAGAAAGATCCAGTTTCTATGACAACCGGAGGAGTGCGCGCATCATCACAGTGAGAGGTCTGAACTGGGGCAGGAGTGCTGATAGCTTCACCTAAGGACTGACACCGGGGTTTCTCTTTATCTTGTGGTGCCTGGCATCAGTCACCCACTGTCTCCTCAAAGTCCTGGGATGAACGAGGATGAGGCACCCTCCTGCGAACAGGTAGGGATGATCTGCCTATACCGCTGTTGCAAAGGGAGATAGAAGACAGGAATTTTCTTCAGATTCTTTACCAACTTGAACTATAGATTAGACTCCCAATGTCACCTCGGTGACCCTGAGGATTGCTTTTCTCACTGTCACCTCCTAAATACCGTGCTCACGTGCATGCACACACACACACACACTCACACGCAGTGAGTCTACACTAGGGTTCCTGGTCATATGCATCCATGGACAGCTGTACCCAAATGCATTACCCTGACATGTATATTTTCTGGGGTGCTTCACATCATGTCCTCATTTCCTCACAGGGAAACCATTTCAGCTCTCAGCCCGTTACACCATCAAGTCACCTTTTTTGGAAGCAGTTTCTTTAAGTCGGAATCCTCAACTCAAGCTATGCATTAGAATCACTCATAATAGTTTTTAAAAATATTCGGGTGCCTAGATCCCACCTCTAGATTTGATATATCTGTTTGTTTTCAAAACACATGTCCCTAATATGATTCTAACATGTAACCGGGATTGAGTGCATTATACTGGTTCACTCAGCATCAATGTACTTATTGGTTTTTTGTGTGCTGGCTCTTAGAAACATGAAGCTGAATAAGGCAAAGGACTTCCCAGTCTACTGGTGGGAGTTAGAGGTATGGAGAAATAAGTGTATGAAGTGTTGTGTTGGTCCTACGTTGGTCTGCACAAGTCAAGTGGGGATGTGTGAGAGGCTGGCTCTGCTTGGGAACCATTAAGAAAAACAACATGGAAGACAGGATGATACTAGACATCAAGACTGGAGGATGTGTTCGTAGGACAGAAGAGCAGTGTGCTAAAAGGCCCAGACAAATAGAGGAACTAAAACAGGCTGGTACACCGACATGTAGGTTAGAGGAGCGTTTTGTAGTTAGAGATGAATTCTGATTAATAAAACATAGGTAGATCAGAATAAAAAGATAGAGATTAAAGTATAGACAGAGAAAAGCATAAAACCATCAAAAATATTTTAAAAAATGAGTATGCAATATAGGTAATGTTCAGTTCAGTTCAGTTCAGTCGCTCAGTCCTGTCCGATTCTTTGTGACCCCATGAATCGCAGCACACCAGGCCTCCCTGTCCATCACCAACTCCCGGAGTTCACTCAGACTTGCATCCATCGAGTCAGTGATGCCATCCAGCCATCTCATCTTTGGTCGTCCCCTTCTCCTCCTGCCCCCAATCCCTCCCAGCATCAGGGTCTTTTCCAATGAGTCAGCTCTTCGCATGAGGTGGCCAAAGTACTGGAGCTTCAGCTTCAGCATCATTCCTTCCAAAGAAAGCCCAGGGCCGATCTCCTTCAGAATGGACATGTTGGATCTCCTTGCTGTCCAAGGGACTCTCAAGAGTCTTCTCCAGCACCACAGTTCAAAAGCAGCAATTCTTCGGCGCTCAGCTTTCTTCAGAGTCCAACTCTCACGTCCATAATTGGAACTCTTCTTTTGGTCTAACATAACTGTAACTGGAACTCCAGAAGGAAGGAAAGAAAGACAATGAGGAAAGAATAATATTTGGAGAGATGATGGCCGAGATTTATGAAATTCTAAAAGCATCAAGTCACAGATTCAAATAAAAGTACTATCAATCCCAAGAAGAATAAATAAAATAAAAGAAACCAAGATAGATCATCATAAAACTGTTGAAACTTAAAAACAGAAAAAAGTATTAAAAATAAGCCAGAGAAAAAAAGAAATACTTTTGTGTGTGTATGCACGCTCAGTCTCTATGTCATGTCCAACTCTTTGCGACCCCATAGACTGTAACCTGCCAGAATCCTCTGTCCGTGGAGTTTTTCAAGCAAGAACACTAGAGCGAGCTTCCATTTCCTTCTCCAGATGATCTTCCTGGTGCAGGGATCGAACCTGCACCTCCTGTGTCTCCAAGTGAATTCTTTACTACTGCACCACCTGGAAAGCTCCATATTTTCTTTAAATCAGTAACAATAAAACTGACAGCTGACTCAATGGAACACAAAACAGAAGCCTGAAGTCTGTGGAGTGATAAGTGCCATGTTGTACAAAAACTGCCTGACATTGACCATCAACAGATGCTACTGCAGGAAATTATTAATAAAATTCCTCAGAGAGCAAGAAAATGATTCCAAATAGGGGCACAGAGATACAAGAGTAGAAAAAACAATAGAAAAGGCAAATACATGAGTGAAAACCAACTGTGTAAAACAACAGCAGTACATAAGACAGAACTGTAAACAAACAGAATCAAAACACATGGCAACAAAAGCACACAAGTTGGAACAGGCAAGGGGAAATGGGATTAATTTGTTTAAAGTTCTGTATTGCCTGGAAAGTAGTCCTAATCCATATTAGATATTAACAAATCAAGGCCATATGCTATGCTTTTGAAGGTAAACACTAAAAGAATAGAAAAAAAAAGTAGCTTGCTAGCTAAAGTGGAAAGCAGATGAAATTAAAAAAAAAATCCATGAGTGGGCAAGAAAAGAGAGAAAAATAAAGAGATGAGTGAAACACATAGAAAGATGATAAATTTAAGCTCAAATATATCTGCAGTTACTCTCATTTTGAAATAAGTTTCTAAAAGACAATTATGAACAGACGGAATGAAAATAATAGAGCCACATTTATGAGGTTTACAACAGAAATATCTTAAATATAAGGATAGAAAGGTTTGAAAGGAAAAGGAAAAACTCCAGTCCACGGTATTTATTTAAGAAAAATGAAAACACATGTTCACATAAAGACTGCACAAGGATTCATACATGCCTTGTTTGTAACAGCCCCAAACTGAAATGGTTCAGATGCCCACCGATATCTCAATATACAAAAGAACTATGTATGCATAAGGCATATGAAAGTGAAAGTGTTAGTCCTCAGTCCTGTCTGACTCTTCACTACCCCATGGACTATAATCATACTTCTCAGCAAAAAACAGGGATAACATGTAACCAATCAATGAATGAATCTCCAAAAAATTATGTTAAAGAAACCAGACATAAAAAATAAAGGAAAAACATCAAAATATGATAATTTCAAAACACTCAATAAAATTCAACATCCATTCATGATACTTTTATCATACTAAGACTAATGGGAAACATCTCTAATCTGATAAAGGATATCTATAATAACCTACTTAAAGGAGATACAATGAAACCTTGCCTTCTGTAATGCTGAGCAAGACAAAGGAATTTACTTTTCTTTTTAACATTGTATTAAAAATCCTAGACATGATATTTGGAAAAAAACAGCACAATTCTGTAAAGCAATTATCCTTCAACTAAAAAATAAAAGTCATAGACAGTTAAAAAAAAAGTCAGAAAATAAATATAATAAAATCAGAAAATAATAAATTAAGTACTTATTATTTACAGATGTCTTGATTACCTGTGTACATACAAAAGAATAAGTATTAGAATAAATTAATGTGGCTTAGATACAATGTCAATATGCAAAAATGAGTTGCACTTTCATATAATAGCAACCAATCAGAAAATGAAGTACAAAGTATTATATTATTCATGATATTTGTAACAAGATCGAGTACTAGGTGTATAACTAACAAAGATGAGTAAAAACCCTATACAGAATGTCGTGAGTTTTTTGATATGTTTTGTTTTCAGTTGGTAGAAAATGAAGGAGACACTAAGAAAGAAGGGATATACCACTGGATTGGAATATTTCATATTATAATGGCACAAACTGATGTTTAGACTCAGTGCAACCTCAGTTGAAATCTCAAAAGATTGTATCCTTGTTTTTTGTTTGTTTATGACAAGCTGATCCTAAAGATTCTCAGGTCTAAAAAGGTTCAAGAATAGCTGAGAAAATCTTCTTGGTGGCAATCGAGGTGACTGAAGTTTTAACATGGAGATCCAAAGAGTCAAGAATAGCCAAGACAACCTTGAAGAAAATATATATTTTTTAAGTGGAAAGAGCTATTATACCTGATATTAAGATTTATTGCAAAGCCACAACAATTAAGACAGTACATACTACTGTAAGATGGACGATTAGTCTAGTGGAACAAAAAGGAAACCTTACATATACAGGTTTCTGTAGAACTACACATATATCAACACTTGATTCATGACAAAAATAGCACTTCAGAGTCCTGGGGACAAAAATAGACTCAAACAAACAATGTGCTGTCAACTGGATATCCAGAGGAGGATAAAATGAAACTTAATCTGTTTCTTGTATACAATAATAGATTCCAGATGAATTACAGATCTAATCGTAAGTAAAACAGTACATCTTTAGAAGGGAAACTAGAATATTTTCATGACCTTGGGATGAGGCAGATTTCTAAAAATTGATTATTGAACTTTGTTAAAATTATAAACTTCTAAAACTGCAACCAAAGATTTCTTAGTTACGATAATGGAGAAAAATGATGCTTGAACCAAGCAAAACATTATCCACATTCTCTTACTATATTAAACTTCAACTTTAAAAATTTGTTTTGCATTTATAGTTATATACGAGTAATTAACACAATGACTATAGCAGGACTATGATGGGGCTCAAAAATGTACACTTTAACAAGTTCCCAAGTGATGTTGCTGGTCAGGTGACCACATTTTGAGAACTACTACTAACATTAAATAAAATTACATTTTTTAAATGTTTTGAGTTAATTTATTAATTTTATTTGGAGGGCAATTGCATTACAATATTGTGATATTTTTTGCCATATATCAACATGAATCAGCCGCAGGTATACATGTATCCCTACCATCCCGAACTCTACCCTTTCCCTCCCCACCCTATTGCTCTGGGTTGTCCCAGAACATCGGCTTTATACAGATGGCTGATGAACACAAGAAAAGATGCTCAGCATCGCTCATTACTAGAGAAATGCAAATCAAAATCACAGTGGGGTATCCTCTTACTCTGGTCAGAATGCCCATCATCAAAATATCTACAAACAATAAATGCTAGAGAGGGTATGGAGAAAAGGGAGCCCTCTTACACTGTTGGTGGGAATGCAGACTGGTACAGCCACTATGGAGAACAGTGTGGAGATTCCTAGAAAACTGGAAATAGAACTGCCATATGACCCAGCCATCCCACTGCTGGGCATACACACCGAGGAAACTGGAAATGAAAGAAACACTTGTATCCCTATGTTCATTGTAGCACCATTTATAATAGCTAAGACATGGAAGCAAGCTAGATGTCCATTGGCATATGATGGATGGATAAGGAAGTTGTGGTTCACATACACAATGGAATGTTACTCAGCTATAAAAAAAGAAAGAATGCATTTGAGTTCTAATGAGGTGGATTAATCTGGAGCCTATTATACAGAGTGAAGTAAGGCAGAAAGAGAAAGACAAATACTGCATATTAACACATATATTTGGAATTTAGAAAGACAGTATTGATGATCAGGCATGCAGGGCAACAAAGGAGACAGAGATGTAAAGAACAAACTTTTGGACTCAGTGGGAGAAGGCCAGGATGGGGTGATTTGAGAGCATAGCATTGAAACAGGTACATTACCACATGTAAAATAGATGACCAGTGCAAGTTGAATGCATAAAATTAGTCACTCAGTTGTGTCCGACCCTCAGTGACCCCATGGATTTCAGCCTTCCAGGCTCCTCTGTCCATGGGATTTTCCAGGCAAGAGTACTGGAGTGGGGTGCCATTGCTTTCTCCAACTTTTAATTTACTCAACCCCAAATTGGTTTCCCCCTTCATGGATCATTGCCTTGTTGTAGCAAAGGGGCTTGCATAACTCAATGAAGCAATAAGATGCTGTGCAGGGCCACCTGAGATGGATGGGTCATAATGGAGAGTTCTGACAAAATGTGATCCCCTGGAGGAGGGAATGGCAAATTACTCCAGTNCTTTTAATTTACTCAACCCCAAATTGGTTTCCCCCTTCATGGATCATTGCCTTGTTGTAGCAAAGGGGCTTGCATAACTCAATGAAGCAATAAGATGCTGTGCAGGGCCACCTGAGATGGATGGGTCATAATGGAGAGTTCTGACAAAATGTGATCCCCTGGAGGAGGGAATGGCAAATTACTCCAGTATACTAGCCGGGAGAACCCCATGAACTGTATAAAAAGGCAAAAAGATACGACACCAAAAGATGATCCTCCCGGTCAGAAGGTGTCCAATACGCTACTGGGAAACAGTGGAGGACAACTACTAATAGCTCCAGAAAGAGAGAAGCAGCTGGGCCAACGCAGAAATGAAGATCATTTGTGGATGTGTCTGGTGATGAAAGTAAAATCTGATGCTGTAAAGAACAGTATTGCATAGGAAGGTGGAATGTTAGATGCATGAGTCAAGGTGAATTGGACGTGGTCAAGCAGGAGATGGCAAGAGGAAACATCAGCATGTTAGGAATCAGTGAAGGAAAAGGAACGGGAATGGGTGAATTTAATTCAGGTGATCATTGTATCTACTGCTGTGGGCAAGAAGCCCAGAGAAGAAACGAAGCAGCCTTCATAATCAACCCAACAGGCTGAAATGTGTTACTTGGTGCAACCTTAAAAATGGCAGAATGATCGCGGTTCATTTCCCAGGCAAACCATTCAACATCACGGTAATCCACTGATTACTGTAATCCCCAACCACTGATGCTGAAGAAGCTGAGGTTGATCAGTTCTATGTAGACCCAGCAGACTTCCTAGAATTAGCACCACAAAGGAAGTCCTGTTCACCATAGGGGATTGGCATGCAAAAGTAGGAAGTCAAGAGATACCTGGAGTAACAGGCAAGTTTGACCTTGGAATACAGAACGAAGCAGGGCAAAGTTTAACAGAATTCTGCCAAAGAGAATGCTTTGGTTATAGCAAACATCTTTTCCCAACAACACAAGAGACGGCTTTACACATGGATGTCACCAAATGATCAATACCCAAATCAGATTGATTACATTCTTTGTAGAAGAAAATGGAGAAATTGTACACAGTCAGCAAAAACAAGACCTGGAGCTGACTACGGTTCAGATCATCAGTTCCTCACAGCGAATTCATGCTTAAACTAAAGAAAGCAGGGAAAACCACAAGGCCAGTCAGGTAGGACTTAAGTCAAATCCCCTATGAATGTGAATATATAGTGGAGGAGATGAATGGATTCAGGGGATTAGATCTGGTAAACAATGTGCCTGAAGAACTATGGAAGGAGGTCCATAATATTGTATAGGAGGCAGCAAACAGAACCATCCCAAAGAAAAAGAAATGCAAGGAGGCAAAATGATTGTCTCAGGAGGA
>SJYA01002474.1:0-74352 GCA_006410615.1 Neotragus moschatus | reverse complement strand
AAAATTGGAAATATCAAAGGAACATTTCATACAAAACTGGGCACAATAAAGGACAGAAAGGGTAAACACCTAATAGAAGCAGAAGAGATCAAGAAGAGACAGAATGAATGTACAAAAGAACTGTACAGAAAAGACCTTGATGACCAGGATAACCACGATGGTGAAGTCCCTCACTCAGAGTCAGACATTCTGGAATGTGAAGTCAAGTGGGCCTTAGGAAGCACTGCTGCCAATAAAGCTAGTGGAGGGGATGGAATCCCAGCAGAGCTATTTACAATCCTAAAAGCTGATGCTATTAAAGTGCTGTACTCCATATGTCATCACATTTGGAAAACCCAGCAGTGGCCACAGAACTGGAAAAGGTCCATCTTCATCCCAATTCCCAAGAAGGGCAGTACCAAAGAATGTTCAAACCACTGGACAATTGAGCTCATCTCCCATGCTAGTAAGACTCTGCTTAAAATTCTCCAAACGAGGCTTCAGCATTAATTGAACCAAAAACTTCCAGATGTTCAGCTAGGTTTAGAAAAGGCAGAGAAACTATACATCAAATTGCCAGTATTCGCCATATCAAAGAGAAAACAAGGGAATTCCAGAAAATCATCTATCTCTATTTTATTGACTATGCTAAACTTTTGACTGTGTGGCTCACAACAATCTGTGGAAAATTCTTAAAAAGATGGGCACAATAAACCATCTTACCTACCTCCTGAGAAACCTGTATGGGGGAGCCAAGAAGCAACAGTTAAAACCAGACATAGAAGAGTTGACCACTTCAGGATTGAGGAGGGAGTGTGGCAAGGCTGTTTGTTGTCACCCTGTTTATTTAACTTATATGCAGAGCACATCATGGGAAATGCCGAGCTGGATGAGTTACAAGCTGGAGTCAAGATTGCCAAGAGAAATATCAACAACCTCAGATATGCTGATGATACACTGATGCTTTTGAACTGTGGTGTTGGAGAAGACTCTTGAGCGTCCCTTGGACTGCAAGGAGATCCAACCATTCAATCCTAAAGGAAATCAGTCCTGAACATTTATTGGAAGGACTGATGCTGAAGTTGAAACTCCAATACTTTGGCCAACTGATGCGAAGAACTGACTCACTAGAAAAGACCCTGATGCTGGGAAAGATTGAGGGCAGGAGGAGGAGGGGTCGACAGATGGTTGGATGGCATCACTGACTTGATGGACATGAGTTTGAGCCAGCTCTGGGAGTTGGTGAAGGACAGGGAAGCCTGGAGTGCTATAGTCCAGGGGGTCACAAAGAGTCGGACATGACTAAGCAACTGAACTGAACTGAACTGAACCACCAAGATGGCAGAAAGAAAAGAGGAACTAAAGAACCTCTTGATGAGAGTGAAGAAGGAGAGTGAAAAAGCTGGCTTAAAACCTGATATTAAAGACAAACAAACAAACAAACANTGGAGTGCTATAGTCCAGGGGGTCACAAAGAGTCGGACATGACTAAGCAACTGAACTGAACTGAACTGAACCACCAAGATGGCAGAAAGAAAAGAGGAACTAAAGAACCTCTTGATGAGAGTGAAGAAGGAGAGTGAAAAAGCTGGCTTAAAACCTGATATTAAAGACAAACAAACAAACAAACAAACAGAGATCATGGTATCTGGTCTCATCACTTCATGGCAAACAGAAGGGGGAAAGGTGGCCAGGCATTCTGCAGCCCATGGGGCTGTGCAGAGTCAGACAGCACTTGGTGCCTGAAGAGGAACAACACCATGCTGGTGTGGGGCAGCCTGAAAAGTGGTTTTTCCCCAAACTCCTAAATATTGAATGGGGCTATGTCTCCTCTCTCTTTGTGGATCATGGCCTTCTCATGGAAAAGGGGCTAGCATAACTCAATGAAGCTACAAGCCGTGTGGTGCAGGGTCACCCAAGACGGATGGGTCATAGCAAAGAGTTCTGACAAACTGTGGTCCCCTGGAGAAGGAAATGGCAACACACTCCAAGAACTGAATGAACAGTATGAAGAGGCCAAAAGATATGACACCTGAAGATGAGCCCCACCCCNTTTCGCCCAGGCTTCCCTTGTGGCTCGGCTGGTAAAGAATCTGCCTACAGTGTGGGAGAACTGGGTTCAGTCTCTGGGTTGGGAAGATCCTCTGAAGAAGGGAAAGGCTACCCACTCCAGTATTCTGGCCTGGAGAATTCCATGGGGTGGCAGAGCCGGACACGACTGAGAGACTTTCACTCACTTCTTCCTGCACATACTGTTTGAAACTGATGACAGGTAGGTTTCTCTGGTGATTTTAGTCCTGCTGACTCTCCTTCCGGGTATGTGCTCTTTCTGGCTCTGATACCTGAGACATGGCATTAACCTGATTTTTTCTTGCTCCAAGAGGTTTGTCTTCATCTCCTACAGTGGGTTTGCATACCACCCTGGAGATTGACTCCATTTATAGTCAAAATGAATGGATGCAGGGCATAAGATGAATGCAGCCAACATAGCCTACCCCATGAATTACAGTAGAGAGTCCCATTCATTTATTTGTACACTGTTTAACTCTTACTCCTCTTTAACTCCGCAGTTACTCTCTATAAACTCACAGGCCATGGAGAGTTGTTTGAGCCTGGGTCCTCAAACTAACAGAAGTTCCTGAAAGTGTCAATGTTCAAGATTCCAAAAATTCTAGCAGGACTTGAATATTTATCCAAGATAAGTCTGCCCAAGCAAATTGGAACTTGGGATTGATTTTAATGGCGGGGGCAGGGTTGTTAGTCATGGTTGTTGAGCAGGTATAGGGTTAATAGATAAAATAAAACAATAAATGAGTTAAACTTAGTAAATATTATTTGAGACCCTGAACATTTCAAAATGTTCTGACACAACAATTAAAATGTTCCGAAATAGGAGAGCATGACAATTATGGTGGGAAATTCTTTGGAATAAAAAGGCAGTAATCTACTTACTAAATTTCAAGGGCAATATAGACAATTGAGTCTCTTGTGTGTAGCCACAGAGTACTTTGGCCTTTTATGTGAGCAATGGAAAAGAAACCCTTGGGGAACCTCTGACTCAGTGATCATAATGGGAGATGTGAGCATTTTGTAAATCCTATCAACAGCATTTTGGGTCAACAAGTAAGAAATCCACTAAAATCCGCTTCCCATTCCAAGAAGGTATCAAAAAAGCCTTCTCCCAAGAAGCAGGATTGATTATTCAATAATCAATGATTTTTTTCTAATTTATTTGTAATTTTTTCCCGAGTTTTAAAAAAGAGCAGACCTGTAGATTTACATTTTTTTAACCCATGAATGTTGTTCACTAATTTACAAGAAGTATCTGCATAAATGGTTTTATTTGAAATCACTCCCACATGGTAGGTAAGTTTTACTAGGTCCATTCTGGAGTTGAGAATACTGAAGTTGCCAGCAACAAAGTTCTGGTTACGCCAAAAAGGCACGTAACTGTTTCTGATTAAGAATAAGACATCTTTAACTTAAGAGCACTGTGGATTTTTGCTCCTGAGGGTAAATCTGGGCATATCAGTATGATTTAAGTCTCTAATGATTTTGCGGCAGCTCAAAAGATGGTTGCTAAATATGACTGAGGCTAATCAACAAAACAAGCAAAGAAAACACTTAAACACCAAAGGCTTTTCAAAAGACAGGAGGCGAATTTTTATTGCAGCATTTTCTAAGCTGTGCCTCAGGAACATTAGTGTCCTAAGTTACATGAATAGATATTTGAAGGAAAAGAAGGATTTTGAGGTGAATTAAGCTCTGAAAGCACTTTTTACCACATCTTTTTATTAAAGGATAACGCACTGAAAGCTCTGAGCCCTTCTACACTGAAAAAACCATTTGATTTTATCAACGCCTCCCCAACTTACTTGATAATGGGGAGACTTTTTGTCATAGAATTTCTGTTATCGAATGTGTTATTTATGTGTTCCAGCACACTGGTTTAGCCAAATAACAAGGAGAAATGTACCTTGAGTTTACAATAAAGAAGGCGACCAGAAGGAAAAATCAGACATCATGATATTCTGTTATAGTAGCCCTAGCAAACTCATTTAACTTTCAACCACTGTCTCTAGATTGCAGGGATTTTCAACTATTAAATGGGGACACAACCTCTTTAAAGGTGGTATGTTGTTGGATTTTCTGCCAGTATGGGTGTATTAGAGGTCGTCGGACTACCCGCAGGTTTGGTGATTCACTGCTCCTGCTGCTAAGTCACTTCAGTCGTGTCCGACTCTGTGCGACCCCACAGACGGCAAGATCCCCCGTCCCTGGGATTCTCCAGGCAAGAACACTGGAGTGGGTTGCCATTTCCTTCTCCAATGCATGAAAGTGAAAAGTGAGAGTGAAGTCACTCAGTCGTTTCCAACTCTTCACGATCCCATGGACTGCAGCCCACCAGGGTCCTCCGTCCATGGGATTTTCCAGGCAAGAGTACTGGAGGGGGGTTAGCATACAGTTGTAGTCACATCTAAGATCTGTTACAGTAGAAGGATGCCAAGTAAAATCAGCAAGGGGAAAGGTGCACAGGGAGAAGTCCAGAGGAAATCAGAAACCAGCTTCTGAGAGTCGTCTCCCAGTGAAGTGCTAAACTCCCCCAAGAATGAGTTACAGCTGAGAAATGACAGCTGACAACACCTGAGAAATGTCAACTAGGGAAGCTCATTAGAGACTTGGTACTGAATGTTTATTGGAGGCTGAACATATGGGCTTTCTCTACGTATCGTAGACCAAAATTCCAGACTCCCGAAAAGAAAGCAGGTGTTCATCATATGTTCAGCATAAACCACATTGCTGGTACAGATAATTTGAGGTACAGAGAACCACTCTTAGCAGTTCTAGGAATGGTGGGTAGCCACCGGACGCCAGCCAAAGGCCAGTCTTGAAAACAGGACTTTGGAAGGACAGCAGGCTCAGTCTTGCTCTCTTTTCTGCTAGATGATTTAAACAACTGAAATGCTGGGTAAAATATAAAAACATCTTTTAAAGAACATCATGGATCTGAAACTATAAGAAGGGACTAGAAAAGACCAAAAAGCAAGTGAGAGTAGGAACCTGGAAGGTGAGAAAGAAACAAAGACAGTTTTTGCACTAAAGACTTCTTCCAGACCCAGGAGAATGGGAGNAATATAAAAACATCTTTTAAAGAACATCATGGATCTGAAACTATAAGAAGGGACTAGAAAAGACCAAAAAGCAAGTGAGAGTAGGAACCTGGAAGGTGAGAAAGAAACAAAGACAGTTTTTGCACTAAAGACTTCTTCCAGACCCAGGAGAATGGGAGTTTTCATTCTAATGACTATACAGAACGCGGGGAGCAGAAGACAAAACCCAGGGCCCCTGCCAGATAGACTGCCTGGTAGAATGTTGCCTTAAAAAGCTAGCACCTGAAAAGACGACATCTTTCAAACCACAAGCCACAACATTGTGGTCCAAATCAAAGACACTTATGTGATATGTAAAGCCTCAAGTTTGTAATTGTGTTTAGATTAGAGTTGGAACAGGTTGACAGTGCTGTCAGACAATTAGCTAATATATATAAGAGGTGAATGTTTGCCCAGTCGTGTCCAACTCTTTGCCACCCCGTGGACTGCAGCCCACCAAGCTCCTCTGTCCATGGGATTCTCCAGGCAAGAATACTGGGGTGAATTGACATTTCTTCCTCTAGGGGATCTTTCCAACCCAGGGACTGAATCCAAGTCTCCTGTGTCTCCTCTATTGCAGGCAGATGCTTTACCAGTTGAGCCACTGGGGAAGCCCTAATATACATATATATATATATATTTTTTTTTTTTTCTTTATGGAGAAACATAGCTTCAATCTAGTATTTCTAGTTAAAAATCCCAGACAAGTTCCAAGGAAAATGAGCAACTTACAGCCAAATATCACAAAGACACACAGCAACGAAGCATTATCTAAATGTCAGCAAATGCAATAATAATAGTTGATTTGGGCTCACAAATATTTTAGACATTGGAATGATCAGACATAGGATACAAGTGCTACATTTAAAGAAATAAAAGAAAAATTTGAAATGCGCCCAAGATTATTTAAAATAAGACCAAACATATTTGAAAGGGAATCAAATAGAACTTTTATAAATTAAAACCTCAGCAGAAAATTAGACGAATTTCCCTCAGTGGGAAGTTAGTAAATGGAAAGATAGCAAAGGAATTGTTCAAAATGCAATGCTGAGAAACAAATTTTTGGAAAATGTGAATCCGATGTTAAGAGATGGTAGATAAAGCAAGTCAAACAAAGATTTAAATTAGAATTCCAGAAAGAAAGGTCTTACCAAAAAGAATTCCAGGAATAGACTGACATAAAAGCAATACTTCAAAAGAAAATAATCGGTCGGGGTTTCCCCCAAATTTTTTAAAGACACCAAACTTCATTTCCAGGATTTGTAACAAATCTCAAGCAGAATGAATGTCACAAAGCATAATGGAATATCAGAAAACAGAAATAAAAAGAGGATCTATTAAAAGCAATCATAACGCGAAAGTGAAAATACAACTTTTAAAAAGTTCAGTTCAGTTGCTCAGTCGTGTCCAACTCTTTGCGACCCCATGAATTGCAGCATGCCAGGCCTCCTTGTCTATCACCAGCTCCCGGAGTTCACTCAAACTCATGTCCATTGAGTCGGTGATGCCATCCAGCCATCTCATCCTTTGTCGTCCCCTTCTCCTCCTGCTCTCAATCCCTCCCAGCATCAGAGTCTTTTCCAAAGAGTCAACTCTTCGCATAGGATGCAACAAAAGCAGTATTTAGAGGGAAATTTATGGTTTTGGAAATATGTTATAAAGGAGATATTTCCAATAATCAGTGAGGTAAAATAATTTTTTCTAAAGTATCAATGATTCAACCATTACTAGAAGAAAGGCTGAATTATATTTACCATTCTCTGTATAGAAAGAAAAAACCACTGTCATATAAACAGGTGATTAAAGAACATACTGCCAAAAATGTAGGAGAAATTATTATAGAGATATATCAGACAGGTGATTAATAAAAATGTTAGATTATCATGATATATATGTTACTGGTCAGATTTTTAAAATCTATAATGTGATTTCTAGATCAATATTTAATTTTGCATCCATAGTTTTGTATTATTTTCCTTAAAATGATACTCTCCTTTCATATTATGTGAGCTTCAAGTTTTCAAAGTTTGAACCCACCTCTGATTAATATAAGAGTTTCTCTAGAAATTATGCATACTTGTACCTGACACAAATGGTCATGTTAATGGGCACCCACCAGGGCTTCCCTTGTGGCTCAGTTGGTGAAGGATCTGCCTGCAGTGCAGAAGACCTGGGTTCAATTCCTGGGTCGGGAAGATCCCCTGGAGAAGGAAATGCCAACCCACTCCAGTATCCTTGCCTGGAAAATCCCATGGACAGAGGAGCCTGGTGGGCTGCAGTCCATGGGGTCACTAAGAGCCGGGCACAGCTGAGCAACTAACACTTCATTTCTTCACCAGGAGGAGACAAGGCTGGCAAGCTGTGTCCAGAAATGGGACAGAGTGCAATGAATACCTTGGTGAATTTATGTAATCTCATATCTGGCTTGGAGTCCTACGGGTTCTGAGGTGATTTTGTTAGTAAGAACAGATCCATGTCTCAAATTTATCTTACATTAGCTGAGCTCATGAGACTGATGTATTTAATTACAATGGCAAATAATTTATTTATAGGGTGAAATTGTAATTTCACCCTATAATAGTGATCAGAAAGAGTTGAAGCACATTTTTAGACATTTTTCTTTATGTAGAAAACTGCATGGCAATCAATATATCACTCCATAGAGAGATCTCTGGTAGAAAGGCTAAAAATACCAGAAAATGTAGGGGAGAATGTTTCTTCCCTGGAGGCAGACCTACACGGAAAATCAGATTCCAACCAGAAATCCACTTGATGAGCTTGAAATCAAACTGTATAGGTAGAAAAATGGAATATTTCATGAAATCCGACTAAAATTCTGTGTTGAATGCTTTTTGTCATTGGTACTTGTATATTCAAAAGCAATTTGGCTGCAAACCCTATGTCCATTTCCATTTTATGGGCAGCCCTATTAGTGAGATTGGGGCTTCGCTGGTGGCTCAGTGGTAAAGAATCCACTTGTAATGCAGGAGTCACGGGTTCAATTCCTGGGTTGGGAAGATCCCCTAAAGGAGGGCATGGCAACCCATTCCAGTACTCTTGTATGGAGAATCCCACGGACAGTGGAGTCTGGTGGGCTGGGCTACAGTCCGTAGGGTCACAAAGAGTCAGACATGACTGAGAAACTGAACAACAAAAGTCTTATTGTTGACAAAGCTCATATACCAATAGTATTTATTGATAGTGCTTCTTTTTCTCTAAGCCTCCAGGGCTGGTCCTTTTCAATAAATAAATAAATCCTGTCATCTGATAACGCATCCGTAGTCAGCTCTATTATACTTCTTCATGTTTCATTCTCAGAAAAGCATATTTTGCTCTAAATATTCGGAGACTGTGTCTCTAGGAAGTGTTTTTCACAGCATGATTTATGGTCATGAGATTCAGAAATGGCTTAATATGTGATGAAAAGGACATGCTGGCTCACCACGTCAACAGCAAAAGTCAACATGGTAGAAACTATTGTCAAACACAGATGCTTACATTAAATGGCACGTGAAAAACGTACTATGAAAAAGTGAAAGTCACTCAGTCGTGTCCAACTCTTTGCGACCCCATGGACTATACAGTCCATGGAATTCTCCAGGCCAGAATACTGGAATGGGTAGCCTTTCCCTTCTCCAGGGGATCTTCCCAATCCAGGGATCAAACCCAGGTCTCCTGAATTGCAACAGATTCCATGTATACCATGCATTCACCTAAATAAGACAATTATGCAAGCTTTAGGATCAGTATTACACATGAACAAGGAAAGATTTTCTTCCTTTGTTAAGGCTTCTATTAATATGGTTAGAAGGCTCTTTTGTTGTCTAGGCATCTAAACCATTTTCTAAACTCTCTACTTTATTCTAATACTTCTTTGTTTGGTATGAAACAGTGGTTGTCTGAATTTCAAACATATGAAATATAATGAAGCTTCAAACTGCCCTAAGTATTTGCAAACTAAATTATCACTGATATCCACTCATTTGGCCATTTGTTTATTAAATATTTTTAGTGAAGACCTACTGTGAATCCATTACAATTTCATACTATGTCTTGTAGATGAAAGAACAGACGTTCTACCAAAGCAGAAAAAAACCAGATATATTTAGTCCCAGAGATAGCTGATTAGAATAGACAGAAAATTGTCAGAGCTGAGGAAGTAAGATAAGGACTTTTTTGTTTGTTTTTTCTGTAACATAATTTTTTTAATTTTTTAAATATAAATTTATTTATTTTAATTGCATGATGATACTGGATGCTTGGGGCTGGTGCACTGAGATAAAGGACTTTGAAATGTGGCCATCAAGTGGTTAAAGCTCATTATTGCATCTGAAGATGTTCTAAGAAGTTTCATCTGGAATTAATAGAAAACCAAAGCCCTAATAAAAATTCTAATGTAATTCCTCCCAAATTCTGAAACTATGATTATAATTACAAAGAAACTGAGCTAACAAAAATTTTTGATTTGTTAAAATAAACCTGTTGAAGACACTGTCTGCATTTTTAAATGTAGGTCAACATTAGCCAATCATTTATGTGGAGGCTTCACTCTGACTGATCATTGGGAAACAACTTTAATGACCCTAAAATACTACTTCTATACCCCTCAAACCAATCAATAATAGTTTCTGTAGGTTCTGCTTCTTGAGTAAGTTTGGAATCTGTCTTTTATCTATGCCCATCATTACCATCCTGGTATCACCATCCCTTACCGCACCATCCTCTTTCCTTGTCACTGCCTCTGGTTTTATAACCCACTGTCTTCTCCACCTGGCTATCGAGTAAGTTTTCTAAAACACATAAGTGGCTCCTCACACCCTAAAAACAAGGGAAGATGTAAACAGCATGACTTACTCAGCTTTTTGTGAACTGTCCTCTCTTACTTCTCCACCCTATTCAATCTCCATGGCCATGCATGCCACGAGCATTCTTTCCTTTGCACCTGTTGTGCTGGCCTGGTACACTCGGATACATTATATGTTCACAGTCTCTTGCTTTTCCTATGGCTCAGCATCAATTGCACAGTGTTAACAACGCCTTTACTTGTCACTGTCTCCTGTTAGGTCCCATTGCTGGTCAGGACCATAGCCATTGCTAGTATCATTCCCCCTTACATCAGTGCCGTACTTCCTGCAGACTAGGAGCTCAATAAATACGTGTTGAATGAAGGAAAGGATGAAATAATTCAATCAGGAAAAAAAATGACTACCATTTTCTGGGCAGCTATTTTGTGCCATATCTTGTAGTAGGGATCTCATGGACATGATTTTGTTAATCCTGTGTGATGATGATAATGTTATTCACCTTTTCCTGAAGACCTACGATATGCTTATGTTTCATAAACATTGTTATTCAGCAGCCTTTCATTTGCCCCCTTTTCCGAAAGGCGAAGCTGAGGTGCAGAAAGAATCCCTTCACAAGTTGTTATAGAAAGCTGTCTATAGTGACAAAGAGGAATCCTCTTACTGTGCCCATGCCCTCCCTGCACCCCACGTCAGCCGTGCTCCTCTCTCTCTTCTAGACTCCTCACATCCGTAGGGTTCCCTTCCACAACCTCTGCTCACACAGGGGCCACTCTATGGTGACAGAACCCTAGGCTCAGAGGAAAACCAAGCAGGAAAGGGCCTGGGAGACCAGTGAAACCAGTCCTCTCACAACAGGGGTGAGAACACTGAAGCCGGAACAGTGACGTGATTTCCCCAAAGCCTCAGAGTTCCTTTCCAAGCTGACCAAGGAAGTTTCTCCCAACATGCAGCTAAAGCTATTATTTTTTAGGGAACAGGTCTAAACTTTCAGTAACAACACTGCTGTTGGCTAGTATTTTCATAATACACACATGGTCTTCAATTTGCAACTTAAGTAAGGAGAATGTTAGTGAAGTGGATACTGATTCCTTATTTTGAGGAATGAGGTCCAGAAATGTGTTCTTTTACCTAGTAACCTTTTGTGATCCTGACCCAGGTCACACCAGGACCACACTTTGGGAAACACACTTTAACCACGCCCTTGAGTGTGGTCCTTATAGCATTTATGAAAATAGGTTTGCTGCTGTTCTCGGCCCAGGATCTAGGTCTCAACAAGCCTCACAGCTCTGTGCTCTGCTCCCAGGAACTTTCTTGGGCCAGCCTGAGTGGGGCAGGGTGCTCCTGCACCGGGTAGAAACGAGGCCATCTCAGGACTGAGCTAGGATGTGGCTTAGAAAGAAATGCAGAGCCAAACTGCAGGGTCACGTGGTGCGGACTTGGGGCAGAAACTGCTGACCGCAGGAGGGAGAGACCCTGTCAAGGGAGACTGGGTGGGAGAGTTCAAGGTCAGGGAGGGGGCGAGAATGAAATAACAGTGCCTGAGACTTTGTCTCTTCGGAGACCCGTGCTGTAAGTGCGTAAGAAGGAGAAAGAGTGAGTGAAGGCTGGTATTAGTTTCCCTGCGTCTCTTGTGTCTCACCGCAGGACCCGGGCCACACAAGATGCTGCAATTGTTATGATCTGATTCCTCAGGGCAGCAGCCCAGGGCTCTGCACACACCAGCCTTCAAGCCCTGTAATGTTCTTTCCATTTCCCTCTTCATCTTGTTTTCCCCCCGCGGTAATGGTAGCAGGAGTTAGGAACAAAAGAAACCAGGGAGCAGTGAAGAGGACCGAGAACCTGGTGCAGAGCTAGTGCGGGTGTGGAGCTGGGGGCGCGGGGGTGACTCCACAGAGGATCTGGGCAGACAGGCTCTGTGGCTCTTTCCTAGCGAGGTGCAGGAACAGGAACACACAGGACCGTGCTCCTGACAGACCCCAGCCTCGGGTGTTTCAGAGCCTCTGGTCTTGCCTGTTAGGACAGAAGGCAGCCCCTGCCTGAAGCACTGCTGGGTCCTGCTGGATCACTTTGCCGTCCGGCCAGCAGATGGTGAGGAACACCACCAGGGCGCGCAGTAAGGAGGGGGACTAGAAATAATCTGGCCACAGGAGTTTACGCGGTCCGTCCCTTCCCTTTCTCCAGTCCACCCGGAGACAGCCAGGGGAATCTGGCCTTGCAAGCGGACTCTCACTGGACGGAACACAGCACAGCAGCTACCTGGCCTTGTTGCTCTGGTACCCAGTGTTCCTGCCTGCGTCACGCTGGGCGCCCTCCCACCTTGCCTGGAACGTGTGCACTGCCTGTCCCCGGTGCTCGCAGAAGAGAAGGCTGCCGCAGCTGGGGGAGATAGGAGGCGGTGCAGAGTGTGTGAACCTTCAAGACTTTTCTGAGGGCTCAGAGAGCTCTCCTTAGAGTGGGAAGTGTATCCTTTCTGGTCACTGGTTGCCTTCTCTGCACTCAGGTTGGCTGGCCACAACCTGAGGGCTGGAACCTAAATCTCATTCATTCATTTAATCAACTTATCTGAGTACTTAATTAATATTGGCTAAAAATTAATGATGACTAAAAAGAAAAGTTCTCCTTCACGGCTCAGAGCCTTGTGGCAAAGGAGATTGCATCATTCAATGAATCTGTGAGCCGTGTCACACAGGACCACCTAAGACAAAGGGGTCATAGTGACAGGCTTTGACAAAGCGTGTTCCGCTGGAGGAGGAAATGGCAACTCCCTCCAGCCCTCTTGCTGCAGGAACTCCATGAACAGTATGAAAAGGCAAAAAAAGATATGACACTGGAAGATGAGCCCCCCAGATTGGAAAGTGTCCAAAATGCTACTGGGGAAGTGGGTGCATGCATGCTTATTTGTGTCCAACCAATTCGTGCCCTGTAGAATGTAGCCTGCCAGGCTCCTCTATGCATGGGATTTTCCAGGCAAGAATGCAGGAGTGGGTTTCCGTTTCCCCCTCCAGCGGATCTTTCTGACCCAGCGATCCAACCCACATCTCTGGCATCTCCTGCTTTGGCAGGCAGATTCTTTACTACTGAGCCACCCAGGGAAGAGCAGAGGGCAATTACTAGTAGGTCCAGAAAGAAATAAGCAGCTGGGCCAAAGTGGAAACCAAGCTCAACTGTAGAACCAGACGTGGAACAGTTGACTCAAAATTGGGGAAGGAGTACGGCAAGGCTGTATATTGTCACCCTGCTTATTATTTAACTTCTGTGCAGAGTACATCATGCAAAATGCCAGGCTGGATGAATCACAAGCTAGAATCAAGATTGTCAGGAGAAATATCAACAGCCTCAGGTGTGTTGATGTATCACTCTCTAATGTCAAACGTGAAGAGGAAGTAAAGAACCTCTTGATGAGGGTGAAAGAGGAGAGTGAAAAAGTTGGCTTGTAACTCAACATTAAAAAATCTAAGATCATGACATCCAGTCCCATCAGTTCATGGCAAATGAATGGGGAAAAAGGGAAAACAGTGACAGATTTTATTTTCTTGGGCTCCAAAATCACTATGGATGTTGACTGCAGCCATGAAATGGCTGACAAAGGTGCATATAATCACAGCTATGGTTTTTCCAGTAGTCTTGTACAGAGGTAAGAGTTGGACCATGAAGAAGTTTTGAACATTAAAGAATTGATGCTTTCAAACTGTAGTGCTGGAGAAGACTCTTGAGACACCCTTGGGCAGCAAGGAGGTCAAGCCAGTCAATCCTAAAGTAAATCGACCTTGAATAGTCATTGGAAGGACCGATGCTGAAACTGAAGATCCAATACTTTGGCCACCTGATGAGAAGAGCCAACTCATTGGAAAAAAACCCTGGTGCTGGGAAAGATTGACGGAGAAGGCAATGGCACCCCACTCCAGGACTCTTGCCTGGAAAATCCTATGGATGGAGGAGCCTGGTGGGCTGCAGTCCATGGGGTTGCTAAGAGTCAGAGAGGACTGAGTGACTTGACTTTCACTTTTCACTTTCATGCACTGGAGAAGGAAATGGCAACCCACTCCAATGTTCTTGCCTGGAGAATCCCAGGGACGGGGGATTTTGCCATCTATGGGGTCACACAGAGTTGGACACGACTGAAGCAACTTAGCAGCAGCAGCAGGGAAAGATTGAAGGTAAAAGGGGAAGGGTGTGGCAAAGGGTGAGGTCATTAAATAGCATCACCAATTCAGTAAACATGCATTTGAACAAACTCTAGGAGACAGTGGAAGACAGCAGCCTGGCATGCTGCAGTCCATGAGGTTGCAAAGAGTCAGCCACGACTCAGCGACGAAACAAGAACAATAAAAAAGAGTTGGTTAGGACAAAGAAATGGCAGGAAAAAGAAAAAAAAAAGCACCAAACCTTCCAAGACTGCATCGCTCCTCTAATAGCCAAAATCCTGAGAGCTAATCCATGCTGGGCGCTGTGTCAAGCTCTTTCCCTGAGTTATCTCCAACTAACTCCAAGACCATCTGCTGAGAAAACAGAGTTTCGGTAGCTTTCTCATATTCACATTGTTAAACTGTTAATAGCTAAGACGCAGAATCAGAACCCAAGCAGATCAACCTCAGAGGCCTCCACTGGGAAGCACTGTGCTTAAAAATACCAGTCATATCACAGGCCCTCGTGTCTTAATTCTTAAATCAATAAATACGAGTTCAAACATTTATTTTCTTTAAAAAGTCGTTTTCTTGGGGGGTAGTGTGCATGAGTCAAAGCTGTTTCTCAGAAGACTTTCTGCCAAAGAAAAGTGTCTTCTGCAAAATTCACACTGAAGTGACGTTTGAATTCAGGGACGTGATTGAGAAGCTAGAGTAGAAAACCAGGTAAGTGTCTAGGAGCAGGCCTGGGCAGAGGTCACACCCCTGTTCTAAAGGACTGCTGTTTGGGAACCTACAACTTTCACAAACAAAAGACTGGGGTGTGCAGGCGTGCGGGAGGGGCAACCCACATTCCTGACTTCTTAGAGTTTTATAAATAGAGAACTTCACTTGCCAGAGACAATATGGTCCTGGTGTTACTGCTCCTGTCAACACTGCCCTCAAAGGACCCGGCTTTCCTTCCCTTTCATCTTTCTTTACATAAGTGAGGGGGAACAAAAGGACAAAGATGATGTTTGCTCTGAAAGTTCATGTAAACAGAAATATCTCAATAGCAAAAGCCACCCCCTCCCTCCTACCACTCCCTCAAGCACTTCTGGCTCGGTTTTATCAGGCTGATTTTAACTCATGAAAGACCAAGTGCAAACTGATGCCTGGGTTTTCTCTACTTCAGCCTAAATGTCTTCAGCTGCAGGTGAGCTGAGCAAACCGTTATGAAGGCAACCTTTGGAAAATCAGCTTGATACTGCTTGATTCTATTTGTGAGAGAATCGGAGAACAAAAATGAGAAAGCCTTGAAACCTGCTAAAACGACTCAGAGAAAGCTCTATGAGTCCTTTCCTCCAGGGAGAGGAGAGGAAGGGAGATGGAAGTGTTCCACATGGAACAGCAAATGAGGCCATCTATTTATGAATTCCATGTGAGACTTTCTGTGGGAGGGATACTCAGTGATAAGAAAACCTACCCTGGTTCCTCCAACTCAGAATCTGTTCCCACATCTCCAGCTGAACTGGGTGCTGAGGTGGTTAGCTGGAATTCAGTGAAGGGTAAACTGGTTGGAGCAGGCAGATCTTGGCTTAGAGTCTTTTGGTGGATTATTTAGGACAGTGCCTCTCTGGAGAGATAGGCAAGCCAACAGACTTCTGCTGAAGAATACGATGGCTTTGCCGTCTTGGACTTGGCCCACAGGAATGGGGATGGTTCTGTCCCATGTCACTTCTTAAGCCAAGTCTTACACCATGCTTCTGTTCCCTGGGTCTTTACGATTTAGGGCTTCCCAGGTGGTGCAGTGGTAAAGAATCTGCCTGAAATGCAGGAGACCTGGGTTCGATCCCTGGGCCAGGAAGATCCCCTGGAGAAGGGAATGGCTACTCACTCCACTATTCCTGCCCAGAGAATTCCACGGACAGAGGGGCCTGGCAGGCTTCAGCTCATGGGGTTGAAAAGAGTCGGACGTGACAGAGTGACTTAACACACACACACACACTTATGATTTAGCCAAGTTAGCCTTTCAGTCCTCAAACTCTGCATGCATGCCATGACCCCAGCCCATGATCTTTTCTGTCAGGGGAATAGGTATGCCATTCTCAGCTCCCATCTGCCAACTCCGCCTCCTGAATGCTGACCTGTCACAAGCCCGTAGCAGCATCACCATCCATGGGACCAGGGCTGTTCTGGGCTCTCTGATATAGCATCTTAGGTTTTTGTTTTCAGCATGATGCAGAGATGGGGTTTCATGTTTAGATGCATACGTATAAGACTGCAAGCTCCCTGAGCTCAAGGATATGTGTTTCTTTTACTGCTACTGAATCCTCAGTTCTGGTATTTAGCAAACACTCAATAACTAATGGGTGAATCACTAAGTGACTTTTACTGAGCTTTGATTTCCTCCTTTATAAAATTCAAAAGATAATGCTTGGCTCTGAGTTGTCCCCAGATTAAATGTGGTAAGTGAAAAGTAAAAGTGAAAGTTGCTCAGTCATGTCTGATTCTTTGCAACCCCATGGACTATACAGTCCAGGGAATTCTCTAGGCCAGAACGCTGGAGTGAGTAGCCTTTCCCTTCTCCAGGGGATCTTACCAACCTGGGATCGAACCCAGGTCTCCCACATTGCAGGCAGATTCTTTACTAGCTAAGCCACAATGTAAGTGGAAATTCATGAAGCACATAACATTGTCAACTTCCATTCATCTCCTAATTCCAAGCTGGTTTCCAGCCTCATAGATCCAGTGAATTTGTTTTTTTTTTTTTAAGTCACCAAAGGCCCAGTGATGGATAAGCCCGAATATTACCTCTTTGTCCTTGGAGCAGAGACAATAATGCTCACCAAATCCAATATCCCATTGTATCCCCTACATTTCTTAGTTTCTATCTAAGTAGACAGAGTTATATGATGAGTTCTGGCCAATGAAATGTATGCCAAGTCCTTGTGTATCTCAGACTAAGGTAAGGAAAAGTTCCTGTGTGGTCACTAGTCTCTTTCTTTCTCAGTCCCAGTGAACAGGGATGCTGTAGGTTCCATATCCTGTGGTTGCAAGACAGGGGAACTTTGGTCATCCCAGCTCCTTAAGTATAAGAAATAAACCACCATTATCTCAAGCCAATGGGATACGGGGGCTACCTTGTTGCTTCAGCATCACCTAGAGTATCCCAGTGAATACAGACCCTATCATACTCCTCTTCTGCACCATTTAGAACTGTCAGCCCCACCATCCTTTTTGAAACTATTACTACCTCCAGCTTTTGGAAGTTTACTCTTTCCTGATTCTCCTCCCTCTCAGATACTCTCTCCATAGCCTTGAGGATCTCTTCTTCATCCACTCATGTTCCTTCAAGAGAGAATTCCCCAAGATCCCTTCTATGGTTTCTATTTTCTTTTGCTCTTTGTACTTTCCATGAATTGTTTTATTTAGGCCCATAGCTGCAATCAGCTTAACCCAGACTCACTCTAAATCTATATTGCTAGGCAGTCACTCTCTCCTGGATACCAGGCTCCTATGCTTAAAGGCCCCTTGGACATCTGTGCTGGGGTATTCCCAACATCCCAAACTTAGCATGCCCAAGAGTGTATATGTAGTCTTTTCTTCCCATAGTCTTTTCATTAATCTAAACATAAAAAATGCTAGTATTCTTTTTGCTATAATTGTCAGAAATTAATTCCAGAGTTGTAACAAGAAAAAGAAATATAGTGGTCATGTGAAAGCTGAGATGTGTAGGAGATGAGGCTGGCTCCAAGGGTTCCAGGAATCCAATCTGTCCCTCTGTAGGGAGCTTCTATCTTTAAAGCTCTCACTTTGTGTTCTGTTTCTCTTTCTTAGCTTGCCTTCTTTCCCTTCATTGTCTCGGGGGACATGGGAGGAGTGGAGCAGAAGGGCATGTATACCAACTCTTCCATTTTATTCTGGTATCTGCAAATAAAATATCAAGAAGAAACCCTGATTGTCCTTGGCAAATCACCGTGTGCAGGGGTTTGGTGAAATAGAGTGGTTAGAAACTTATCGTAACTTCTCCACTAAAGCCAGAAGTCCTGGATGCTCTAATTGACAGAGGCCACACAAGGACTCCATGGAGTGGAGCAATTTCCCAGTGGAAAAGAGATACTTTCTGTAGAAGGAGTGCTGAGTAGATGTTTGCTTTGATTCCTCTCCGGCTCAACCTTATATTTTTCCTCTCATATACCCGGTGATCCTGCCTCAGAAAATTCATCAGTTTGCCCAGCGCCCCAGGTTGCTGTGTTGTTACACTTCTTTGGACAGTCTTTTATCTTTGCTGGAAATGAGAGACCCTCCTAAAACTCATTTGTAGTATACCTACTCATCAGTCAAGACATCCCATGGGAAGCCCCTCCTGAGGCTTCCAAGAAGACTTGATTGTTACCACCTTCGGGCACCAAATGTATCTGCTTTTTTTTTTTAGCTCTTTTTTTCCCCACTCTTTTTTTTTTAATTGAAGGATAATTTCTTTACAGAATTTTGTGGTTTTCTGTCATACATCAATAAGAATCAGCCATAGGTACATCCGTGTCCCCTCCTTCCCGAAACTCCTTCCCATTTCCTCCCCACCCCACCCTTTATATTGTCACAGAGCCCTGTTTGACTTCCCTGAGTCATACAGCAAATTCCCATTGGCTATCTAGTTTACATATGGTGATATAAATTTCCATGCTACTCTCTCCATACATCTCACCCTCTCCTTCTGCCCCTTCCCTGTGTCCATAGGTTTATTCTCTAGGTATATTTCTCCATTACTGCCCGATCCCATATATATGTATCAGTATATGATATTTCCATTTCTCTTTCTGACTTACTTCATCCTGTATCATAGGCTCTAGGTTCATCCACCCCATTAGAACTGACTTAAATGTGTTCCTTTTTATGGCCAAGTAATATTCCATTGTGTATACGTACCACAGCTTCTTTATTCATTTACCTGTTGATGAACATGTAGGTTGCTTCCATGTTCTAGCTATTGTAAATAGTGCTGCAATGTACATTGGGCTACATGTAGCTTTCCAATTTTGGTTTTCTTGAGGTATAGGCCTAGTAGTGGGATTGCTGGGTCATATGGTGGTTTTAATGCTAGCTTTTTAAGGAATCTCCATACCATCTTCCATAGTGGCTGTATCAGTTTACATTCCCACCAATAATGCAAGAGCGTTCCCTTTTCTCCACACCCTCTCCAGCATTTATTGTTTGTAGACTCTTTGATGATGGCCATTCTGACTGGTGTGAGGTGATTTCTCATTGTAGCTTTGATTTGCTTTTCTCTAATAATGAGCGATGTTGAGCATCTTTTCATGTGTTTGTTATCCGTCTGTATGTCTTCTTTGGAGGAATGTCTCTGTTCAGGTCTTTTCCGCACTTTTTGATCGGGTTGTTTGTTTTTCTGGTATTGAGTTGTATGAGTTGCTTGTATATTTTGAAAATTAATCTTTTGTCAGTTGTTTCCTTTGCTATTATTTTCTCCCATTCTGTGGGTTGTCTTTTCACCTTGTGGGTTTTTTTATGTGCAAAAGCTTTCAAGCTTAATTAGGTCCCACGTGTTTATTTTTGTTTTTATTTTCATTATTCTAGGAGGTGGGTCATAGAGAATCTTGCTTTGATTTATGTCACTGAGTGTTCTGCCTATGTTTTCCTCTAACAGTTTTATAGTTTCTGGTCTTTAATTTAGGTCTTTAATCCTTTTTGAGTTTACCTCTGTGTATGGTATTAGGCAGTGTTCTAATTTCATTCTTTTGCATGTAGCTGTCCAGTTTTCCCAGCACCACTTAGTGAAGAGGCTGTCTTTGCCTCATTGTATATTCCTGCCTCCTTTGTCAAAAATAAAATACCCATAGGTATGTAGGTTTATCTCTGGGTTCTCTACCTTGTTCCATTAGTCTATATTTCTGTTTTTGTGCCATTACCATACTGTCTCAATGATTGCAGCCTTGAGGTATAGTCTCAAGTCAGGAAGGTTGATTCCTCCAGCTCCATTCTTCTTTCTCAAGACTGCTTTGGCTATTCAGGATCTTTTGTGTTTCCATATGAATTGTGAAACTCTTTTGTTCTAGTTCTGTGAAAAATGTCATTGGTAGTCTGATAGGGATCTCACTGAATCTGTAGGTTGCATTCAGTAGTATAGTCATTTTCCCAGTATTGATTCTTCCTACCCAGGAACATGGAATATCTCCCCATCTTCCAAAAGTATCTTGAATACACATCTACTCCAGTACTTATACTACATTGAATATATTAATTTGTAGATCTCTTGTTAGTACACTGTTTAGGATCTTTGAGGGCAGCATTGAATCATAATCATATTTTCAACTTCTACACTCAACATGGTACTTTTTCTGAATTGCATGATAAAAAGTTACCAAATCTGAATATGATTGTTCAATAACTCACCACTCTGAATGCACTCATTAATCTATTCATTTGGCAAATATTTAGTTCTTTCTGTTTTCTAGGCACTGTTCTAAGTGGTTAAAACACATCGATAGCAAGATGTAAGATTTATACCCTCAAAGGGCTTATATTCTAGTGCTAGAGTGTGCATTCATGCTAAGTTGCTCCAGTCATACAACCCTATGAACCATAGCTGGCCAGGCTCCTCTGTCCATGGGAGTCATGACTCTCCAGGCAAGAATATTGGAGTGGGTTGCCAAGCCCTCCACCAGAGGATCTTCCTGTCCCAGGGACTGAACCTGTGTCTCTTATGTCTCTTACACTGGAAAGTGGGTTCTTTACCATCAGCACCACCTGGGAAGCCTCTAGTAGTAGAGACATACTCAGTTCAGTTCAGTTCATTTGCTCAGTTGTGTCCAACTCTTTGTGACCTCATGAACAGAGCACGTCAGGCCTCCCTGTCCATCACCAACTCCTGGAGTTCACTCAAACTCATGTCCATCAAGTGGGTGATGCCATCCAGCCATCTCATCCTCTGTCGTCCCCTTTTCCTCCTGCTCCCAATCCCTCCCAGCATCAGAGTCTTTTCCAATGAGTCAACTTTTCGCATGAGGTGGCCAAAGTACTGGAGTTTCAGCTTTAGCATCATTCTTTCCAAAGAACATCCAGGGCTGATCTCCTTTAGAATGGACTGGTCGGATCTCCTTGCAGTCCAAGGGATGCTCAAGAGTCTTCTCCAACATCATAGTTCAAAAGCATCAATTCTTCAGTGCTCAGCTTTCTTCACAGTCCAACTCTCACATCCATACATGACCACTGGAGAAACCATAGCCTTGACTAGAGACATACTATATATACATAAACTCAGAGAATGATGGGAGATAAAAAGAAAATAAAATGGAGGAATGGGACAGAGATTGTAAGGTGTGAGGGATACTTTAGTTATAGACTCTGGGAGATGGCCTCTACTGGTAATTAGGCAGCCATGCAAAGATCTGAGGTGGAGGACACATCAGGAGCAAAGGGACATATAAGTGTGTTTGAGGAGCAGAAAGAGGCCAGAATGGTCAAAATATGGTGACTCAAGGAGAAACTAGTGAGAGATAACATATAAGAGATTTGTTGTTGTTCATATGTTCAGTTGTGTCTGACTCTTTGTGACCATGGACTACAGCACGCCAGGTTTCCATGTCCTTCACCATCTCCAGGAGCTTGCTCAAACTCAAGTCTGTTGAGCTGGTGATGCCATCCAACCATCTCATCCTCTGTCATCCCCTCTCCTTTTGTCTTCAATCTTTCCCAACATCAGGGTCTTCATGAGTCAGCTCTTCTCATCAGGTGGCCAAAGTATTGGAGCTTCAGCTTCAATATCAGTTATTCCCATGAATATTCAGGATTAATTTCCTTTAGCATTGACTGGTTTGATCTCCTTGCAGTGCAAGGGACTCTCGAGAGTCTTCTCCAACACCACAGTTTGAAAGCATCAACTCTCTGGCACTCAGTCTTCTTTATAGTCTAACTCTTACATCCATACATGACTACTGGAAAAACCAAAAATCATATGGTTTTATGGAAAAACCATAGCTTGTAGTACTGACAAGTACTTCTACTTGTCAGTAGGAGTCAGATCTTTGTCAGCAAAGTAATGTCTCTCTGCTTTAATGTCTCTGCTTTTTAATACCTCGTGTATGTTTGTCATAGTTTTTCTTCCAAGGAGCAAGTGTCTTTTAATTTCATGGCAGCAGTCACTATCCACCATGCTTTTGGAGCCCAATAAAATAAAATCTGTCACTATTTCCATTGCTTCCCATTTGCCATGAATTAATGGGACCAGATGCCATGATCTTAGTTTTCTGAATGTTGAGTTTAAGCCAGTTTTTCACTTCCCTCTTTCACTTTCATCAAGAGGCCCTTTAGTTCATCTTCACTTTCTGCCATAAGGGTGGTGTCATCTGTATATATGAGGTTATTGGTATTTCTCCCAGCAGTCTTGATTCCAGCTTATGCTTCATCCAGCCCATATTTTGCATGATGTACTCTGCATATAAGTTAAATAAGCAGGATGACAATCTAAAGCTTTGCAGTAGTCCTTTCTCAATTTTGAACCAGTCGACTGTTTCATGTCCAGTTCTAACTGTTGCTTGACCCGTTCCAGGCTTCTCAGGAGACAGGTAATGTGGTCTGGAATTCTTACCTCCTGAACAATTTTCCATAGTTTGTTGTGATCCGCAGAGTGAAAAGCGTTAGTGTAGTCAGTATGAGAGATAGGTGTAGTCAGTCATCTAGGGCCCGGTAACTCAGATGGTAAAGAAACTGTCTGCAATGCAAGAGACTTGGGTTTGAGCCCTGAGTTGGAAAGATCCTCTTGAGGAGGGAATGGCTACCCATTCCAGTATTCTTGCCTGGAGAATTCCATGGACAGAAGATTCTGGTGGGCTACAGTCCATGGCATGGCAAAGTCAGACATGTCTTAGCGACTAAAACTTCCACTTTGAAGGACACTGCATCTTATTCTACTTGCCAAATAAAGCTGAAAAGTGAGGAAGTGATGTGATGTGGTGATAGCTTAAGGATATCACTTTGGCTGTCATGTGGAGAATAGATTTGTGTGTACAGTGGGGGCTGTAAGCATAGATGGCATAACTGAAAGTGAGGTGCTTAGTAAGGTGGAAATTGAGTAAATATCATCACAGTTTGAAACAAGGTCATGGCAGAAAAGCTATAAGAATAGACCCCATTTAAAGTGTGAAGAAATGCACATGTCAGTGCTTTTCCTAGACTCCCATTCAAGCAAGCCATGATCAATACACAGTGTTCAGACAGTGAAGAAGCTTCCTCATTCATCATTTGTTCATTCATTCAACAAATATTTATGGAGCCTTCTTAAATTCAATCTCCTAGGCCAGGAGTCAAATAAATAGTGGTAAACAGGACTGACATAGTCGCTGTCATCTAAACTTTCAATTTCCTGGGGAAGACAGATGTTAAAGCATGAATATGGAGATATTAGTAGGTATCAATGTGATAAAGAGAGAGTTTAAAAAAGAACTAGAAGAATTAAAGTAGGAGAGGAAGTGACATCAAGCTATGACCCGAGGACAAGAAAGAAATATCCCAGGAAAGAGGAGCATGTGTGAGAGTCACAGCTGAGGGAACAGAACTTGTAGATGCTCTGAAGCTGGAAGGAGAACAAGTGAAGAAGGGCTTGTATTGGGTCCTCCATGATGAGACTGTCTGAGAAGTAAAACAAGAAGCAAAATAGGAGAGCAGAGACCAGATTGATAGTTCTTTATAGACATTGTTAAAAAAAAATCTTGAATTTATCCTATAAGTAATGGCAGGTCATCAAGGCATTTTAATCTCTGAAAAAGATGAAGGTGTTAGTCCCCCAGTTATATCTAACTCTTTGGGAGCCCATGGAGTTTAGCCCACCAGGCTCCTCTGTCCATGGAATGCTCCAGGCAAGGATACTGGAGTTGGTTGCCATGCCTTGCTCCAGGCAAGGATCCTGGAGTTGGTTGCCATGCCTTTCTCCAGGGCAGATGGTAAAGAATCTTCCTGCAATGCAGGAGATGCAGTTTTGACCCCTGGGTCACAAAGATCCCCTGGAGAAGGGAATGGCTACCAGCTCCAGTATCCTGCCTGGAGAATTTCATGGACAGAGGAGCCTGGTAGGCCACAGTCCATGAGATTACAAAGAGCTGGACATGCTGAGACTAACACTTTCACTTTCATTTTAATCTCCAGCTCTGAAGAAAAGAATTGGAAGTTTTCTGTGTGTGTATGCTGGTAAAGTTGTCATAAAGTGCCTGGAAAAGACCCCTTACTCATCACTGCGTTCCCTTCTGCATGTGTGGATACAGACATTCAGCCCTCAAGTGTCCCAGTAATAAAGGGATTTTGCAGCACAAATGGAGGCTACAGAAGAAAGAATGAGAGCTGGTGTGTTACAGGAACTATAGGCTCTGAGATCCTGCAGACATAGATACGAATCCTGCTCCATATTTACTGGATGCCAACTCATGAAAGTACTTAGTTTTCTTGAGCTCCATTTTCCTTCTCAGCATGGTAGGGGTGATAAATCTATTGGTTAAGAAGCTTTGCGCTGTAGATTGCAAAAAACCCTGATTTACCTGACTTGACACAGAAGATGTCTTATCTCACAGAGCAAGAAGTTCTGAGGTAGGGCAAGTGGGGTCAGTGAGTTAATAGCTTGAAATCATCATGACCCTAGTATGTATTTCCCTATTTTCCTCTCTGTCATCCATGGTGCTTTGCCCAACTCCCCTCATTCTCATAAAGTTGAAGCAGTTCTAGGTATCTTCCACAGACCAGTGGAGAAGAGAAAAACCTCCTTCCTGTGCGCCTTCATAAGCCAACAAAGGACAAAACCCTTCCAGAAGTTTCTACGCAAACCTATTCGTGATTGGCTAGGATTGTGCTCTATGTCCATGTCCAAGCCATCTGCAGACAAGAGGGTGGCATCACTATTTCTGGCTTAGTTTCATCATGACTTTCAGCCTTAGGTGGGACTTGAGCTCACTTCACCTGCAGGATTTGACCTGCAGGTGAAGAGGAGGAGGGTGGATAGTTCAACTGTTAGCAAAGGAGAAAGGTGTGATGAATTGTTATTGAGCAGGCCACATAATAGTGTCTAATGCCTTAATGTCCACACTGCAGGGTCTGTCATAAAAATTCTGTAATTTTTCTGTAGTTACGGCTCTATTTCTAAGCTATTTTCAAGCTCTTTAAAACTATCTATACAATTAAAAGTCCATTTTGCTAATCAGTAAAATAAATCCTTGAGTACCTCTATTGATCAGTCCAGTAGGAGGAGGCCCTGTTTATCTTAAACATGATGTAATGGAACTTCATTTTTTCAAACATGTGGAATTAAAATTTTCACCATATCCAGTCCATAATCTTCTGCTTCCTCAAACTCAGTCACAATGTTAGTTTTTACTATCTTTTTAAAGAATAGCTGTTAAGCATATGAACAACAAAGTTACACAAGCATCAGTTTAAATCTTGCCTTCGTTATTTTTTGTTGATATTAGTTAGACTTTCCAATCCTCTTTTTTTTTTTTTTTCACCTTTAACACAGAAATAATATTATGAGGCTTGAGGGAGACAACACTTGTAAAAATATGTGGAGTAGAGTAGATGTTCTGTGAATATTAACTCCTTTGATTGTTACCTAGCTCAAACAGTAGTCAAGAAGATGAAATGAGATAATGTCTCTGTAGCAATGGTATATAGAAAATAGTTAACAAAAAGCATCTATTATGTTTGCCATAAGCCAGAACAGTAGCTGCCTTTATTAATACCATGAAGTTTTTTTTTTTTTCCTACATTTGATTGGTGGAATCATGCCACTCTAATCATGCTACAGGTATTAATTTTTTAGACAAAACACATGGTTACTGTTTCAAATTACTGACTACTCTCTTCAGAGCCTGTCATGTTACACTAAATGGTCTGGTGTGGTCATTCACCAAACTAATAATTAAATCCTGGAATTTTGCTAAAACAAATTACAAGCAAAAGATATTTGTCTTCAGCCTATACCCAGAAATGAATGTTTTGGAAACTACATACTTTATTCTTTTGAAAAGTTGACTTGTCCTTAATCCCCTCTGTCTTTATTTATTGAATCCCTCAATCCACGAAGCTTTCATATTTCCCATAAAAAGAGGAGTTTCTTTGCATTTCCTTCTTAACAACAACAATAAAATGTCTTTCATTAGGGGTTTCAATGGATCCTAACACCATCAAGGATCCTGACACAATTAAATCATTCTGACATCAGCTGATTCAAATTACTGATTAGTGGCGGCTTGGTGGTGAAGAAGACGACACCGGTTGTGCCAAGAAAGAAGTTAAAGAGTTTGGAAATGGGTTTATAGAATGGAATGAAAGGGAAATGAGGTGGGGCTTTGCTGGAAGAACTAAGAACAATAATGGCTCTCCAGTTTCCAGCTGGGGAAGAGGCTGGCGTAGCTAGAATTGGAATGGAACTGGAGCTTCAGTCTGCTGTTGCTCTACGCTTGTACCTTCAATCGCCTCACTTAGCCACACTACCCAGTGATGTTTCGAGAGAGTGAAAGTGTTATTTTCTCAGTCATGTCTGATTCTTTGCAACCCCATGGACTGCAAGTTACCAGAACTGCAAGTTCTATCTATGTAATTCTCCAGACAAGAATACTAGAGTGGACAGCCATTCCCCTCTCCAGGGGATCTTCCCAACCCAGGGATCAAACCTATTGCAGGCAGATTCCTTACTGTCTTAGCCACCAGGGAATCCTTGAGAAGCAGTCATTAATAACTGATCTCTTTAGCATGAACCTCCTGAAAAAACACTTGCCAGAAACATCCAATGACATGTTCAGTATAATAGCCCTGGAGCTGATGGCCAGTTTCCTCAAAGAGATCATTAGGACCAGTTTCATCATGCCTTAACATCCTGACTTGCCTCGCTCATCATCAGAAATCTGAGGCTCCTCTATGATTCATGATCATTCAAAATCTCATCTTCACCTACTCTGTAAATCTCAGGATTTGAATCTCACAGTTCCTAAGAAAACTTCCTAGTGATTCATGCCTTTGTATAGTCACCTTGAACACTGAATAGAGCCATGTTGTTTGACCAAAAAGACATTGCAAAAATGATGGCATGCGACTTCAAGGCTTTCATCTTGCTTTCTTAAATTGCTTGCTTTGGGAAGAAGCAACCTGCCACGTGAGGATAGTCAAAGAACTCTATGGAGAGGCAAACACGGTAAGGATTGAGGTCTTCTGCCAAGATCCAGTGATCCTTCCAAGAGTCTTAGAAGCCATGGCCAAGCCTTCAGATGCCTGCAGCACCAGCCAACATCTTAACTGAAGCCACATGAGAAACCCTGAGCTGGCACCATCCAGGTAAGCCACTCCTGAATTCCTGGAACATAGACCTTAAGAGATAATAAATGTTTAACGTTTAGGTCATCATGTTTTGGAGTACTTCGTTATACAGCAATATATAACCAAGATGCTAAATCAGAGCTCACCCTCATCCTCAAATCCTAACCTGTGCTTTCTTAAGCTCCTGCTCTATGATCAGTAATTTCCAGAATCCTCAACTTATCCTTTAAGCATTTACTCAGCCCTTTGTCTTAATTGGATGTTGGTTTTCTCCAGATGACACTGCTTCTGATATATCTCTATAATAGTTAAGATACTTCCGGCTGCACATAGAAGAAGGACTCAAAAAATATTTAATTATATCACATAGCAAGAAGTCTAAAGAAAGCCGTTTTTTAGTTTGGGGCAACATCTTTTTTTTTTTTAATTTATTCATTTTTTAATTGACGGATTGCTTTACAGAGTTTTCTTGTTTTCTGTCAAACCACAACATGAATCAGCCATAGATGTACATGTATCCCCTCCCTTTTGAACCTCCCTCCCTATTCCACTCCTCTAGGTTGATCCAGAGCCCTGTTTGAGTTTCCTGAGACATACAGCAAATTCCCATTAGCTATCTATTCTACGTATGATAATGTAAGTTTCCATGTTACTCTTTCCATATACCTCACCCCCTCCTCCCCTCTCCCCATGTCCATAAGTCTATTCTCTATATTTGTTTCACCACTGCTGCCCTGCAAATAAATTCTTCAGTAGCATTTTTCTAGATTCTATATATAGTGTTAGAATATGATATTTATCCTTCTCTTTCTGACTTCACTCTCTATTATAGGTTCTAGGTTCACCCACCTCATCAGAACTGACTTAAATGTGTTCCTTTTCATAGCTGAGTAATATTCCATTGTGCATATGTACCACAACTTCTTTATCCATTCATCAGTCAGTGGACATCTGTGTTGCTTCCATGTTCTATCTATTGTAAATAGTGCTGCAATGAACAATGGGATACATGAATTCTTTTCAATTTTGGTTTCCTCACGGTGTATGCCTACGAGTTGGGTTGGCGGGTCATATGGTGGTTTTATTCCTAGTTTTTTAAGGAGTCTCCATACCACCTTCCATAGTGGCTGTATCAATTTACATTCCCACCAACAGTGCAAGAGCATTCCCTTTTCTCCACACCCTCTCCAGTGCTTATTGTTTGTAGACTTTTTGATGATGGCCATTCTGACTGGTATGAAGTGGTATCTCATCATAGTTTTGATTTGATTTTCTCTAATAATGAGCGATGTTGAGCATCTTTTCATGTGTTTGTTATCCGTCTGTATGTCTTCTTTGGAGAAATGTCTGTTTAGGTATTTTCCCCACTTTTTGATTGGTTGTTTGTTTTTCTGGTATTGAGTCGTATGAGTTGCTTGTATATTTTGAAAATTAATCCTTTGTCAGTTGTTTCATTTGCTATTATTATCTCCCATTATAGTTTCTTTTGCTGTGCAAAAGCTTTTAATTTTAATCAGATCCTGCTGCTGCTGCTGCTGCTGCTAAGTCGCTTCAGTCATGTCCGACTCTGTGCGACGCCATAGATGGCAGCCCACCAGGCTCCCCTGTCCTTGGGATTCTCCTGGCAAGAACACTGGAGTCTGTTGCCATTTCCTTCTCCAATGCATGAAAATGAAAAGTAAAAGTAAAGTCGTTCAGCTGTGTCTGACTCATAGCAACCCCATGGACTGCAGCCTACCAGACTCCTCCATCCACGGGATTTTCCAGGCAAGAGTACTGGAGTGAGTTGCCATGCCTTCTCCAGATCATGTCCTATTGTTTACTTTTGTTTTTATTTCCATTATTCTAGAAGGTAGATCATAGAGGACCTTGTTTTCATTTATGTCATCAAGTGTTCTGCTTATGTTTTCCTTTAAGAATTGTATTGTTTCTGGCCTTACATTTAGGTCTTTAATCCATTTTGAGTTTATCTTTGTGTATGGTGTTAGGAAGTGTTCTAATTTCATTGTTTTACGTGTAGCTGTCCAGTTTTCTCAGCACGGTTTATTGAAGGGCTGTCTTTGCCCCATTGTTTATTTTTGCCTCCTTTGTCAAAAGTAAGATACCCATAGGTGCACGGGTTTATTTCTGGGCTTCCTATCTTATTCCATTGTTCTATATTTCGGTTTTTGTGCAGTTTGGGGCAACATCTTAATGATGCTCATATTGTTTCTATCCTTTCCCTCTGTCAACCTTACGGGACTGACATTTTGGTCCTCACATTTATTGCGCCATAGTCACACAGTGGCTGCTATAGCCCCAGGCATCATATCTGCATCTGAGCAAAAATAAGGAGAAAGGGAAGATGACAGTGAACGCACCTCTTAGAATAAGCTTTTGATAAGACAGCTTCTCCAGAAACTTTCCGGCAGATTTCCAATTATATCTGATCAGCTTTCTATACAAACACTCGCAGATATAGTATCCTCCTCCATATCTCTTCTTGTATATTTGCCTGCCTCCTCTCATCAGAATGTAGACCCTGTAAGAGCATGAGTTTTGTAATTTGTGTGCACAGCTGTATCCTCAGCACCTAGAACCAGGCTGATAGGCAAAGTAAAAGTAAAGTCACTCAGTCGTGTCCGACTCTTTGTGACCCCGTGGACTGCAGCCCACCAGGCTCCTCAGCCCATGGGATTCTCCAGGCAATAATATACTGGAGTGGGTTGCCATTTCCTTCTCCAGGGGATCTTCCCGACCCAGGGATCAAACCCGGGTTTCCCACATTGGAGGCAGACGCTTTAAACTCTGAGCCACCAGGAGGACCCTGATAGGCAAAGGCGTGTTCAAAAATATGTTTTTTTGAATGAATGTCCTTTGATCATAACTATGTTACAACTTTCCTTTAGCTACAAAAGGAGGTCATGAAAAATGTGTTGGCAAGAGGAACAGTAAAGACTTGGTCATCTTTATTAACCCCTTAACCCCCTAGTACTGGATACATGACTGGGATTTTTAAGCAAAAGGGAAGGGTGGAGAAATGGCTGTTAGGTAAAGAACCAGCAGAGTCAGCCCAAAGTCCTTGCAAGCACACACTGCTTTTTATTTGTTTTTCAACTCTTACATATATGTTAGGATAGAAAAGCAAGGTCCACATCCTCCCTGCTCTCCGTTCCAACTTTTACTCTCATGCAAATCCTACATCCAAAACCCTTTTCCTCAACTCCCCTCTTCAATATCATGCTCCGGGCTTGTCACTTCCAAGAGTACCCCTCCTCCAATCAGGGCTGTAAACATTCTATGGTTGATCACCATCACCTGTGTTCTTAGCCTGCCTTCTCCAGTTCCTCACTCACAATAGCTCTTCAGCTTCTTCACGTCACTCAAGACACTGAGCTCATTTCTGAAGAAGGACGTTTTGCTCACCTAGGGGCTAATCCTCTGTATGTTCCTCACTTCCTCAGCTCTGTGCCTGCTCTCACGCCTCTTTCCCACTAGCAGTTTCCACCTCTCTGCTGGGTCATCCCCAGCAGCATGAAGACATGGTTTATTACCTAGGGTAGCCTCTTCTCATAACTCAGGGCCCAGCTCATCTCACCACCTTGGAAAGGGCGTGACTGACCCTCCGCTTTAAATAACCCTCATTCGCTTTGTAGTTGCTCCTGTCCCCGTTCCTTCATTCTGTTTTGGCATAGCACTTACCACTCTATAACACTGTCCTTTGGTTAGGAAATTTATTGTGTGTTGTTGATTGTCTCCCCTATCCCAGTANCTTTTTATTTGTTTTTCAACTCTTACATATATGTTAGGATAGAAAAGCAAGGTCCACATCCTCCCTGCTCCCCGTTCCAACTTTTACTCTCATGCAAATCCTACATCCAAAACCCTTTTCCTCAACTCCTCTCTTCAATATCATGCTCTGGGCTTGTCACTTCCAAGAATACCCCTCCTCCAATCAGGGCTGTAAACATTCTATGGTTGGTCACCATCACCTGTGTTCTTAGCCTGCCTTCTCCAGTTCCTCACTCACAATAGCTCTTCAGCCTCTTCACGTCACTCAAGACACTGAGCTCATTTCNTGGGCTTGTCACTTCCAAGAATACCCCTCCTCCAATCAGGGCTGTAAACATTCTATGGTTGGTCACCATCACCTGTGTTCTTAGCCTGCCTTCTCCAGTTCCTCACTCACAATAGCTCTTCAGCCTCTTCACGTCACTCAAGACACTGAGCTCATTTCTGAAGAAGGACGTTTTGCTCACCTAGGGGCTAATCCTCTGTATGTTCCTCACTTCCTCAGCTCTGTGCCTGCTCTCACACCTCTTTCCCACTAGCAGTTTCCACCTCTCTGCTGGGTCATCCCCAGCAGCATGAAGACATGGTTTATTACTTAGGGTAGCCTATTCTCATAACTCAGGGCCCAGCTCATTTCACCTCCTTGGAAAGGGCGTGACTGACCCTCCGCTTTAAATAACCCTCATTCGCTTTGTAGTCGCTCCTGTCCCCGTTCCTTCATTCTGTTTTGGCATAGCACTTACCACTCTATAACACTGTCCTTTGGTTAGGAAATTTATTGTGTGTTGTTGATTGTCTCCCCTATCCCAGTAGATTATAAATCCCAGGAAAGTAGAGCTCTTGCTTCCCTAGCTCACACCACATCTCCCGGGTGGTGAACAGTACTAAACCTTCACGATTCTTAAGTGGATATCTGATGAATAAAGAAATGAATGGGATCTTCCATCCCCCCAGATAAAATACTCTTCTCCTGAACGCTCACATTCCTCTCTCTTTTACCCCATTTCTCTTCCACCTTTCAGGGTCAATATCCCAAAAGCGTCGCACAGACTTCTCTTTCTGTTTCTTTGCACCCTCTGTCTTCCCTATCCAGACTGGCTTTCACCTTTATTTTACCATCTCCAGGGTCAGTGGCAACAGTAGCCTCCCTGGCCAGCGGTAACAATAACGTCCTGTTGCCAAAATCAGTGACCAATTTTCAGTTGCTTTCCCTTTAGACCTAGATCATGCAATATGAAACAATATTTCCGTATGAGAATCAGATCCACACTGGACATTGTAGATGTACACAGTTTCCATTGTTGCAGAGAGTTCTAGATGCCTCAGCAGTGGTTAACTTTCTTGTGCTAAAGAAGGTTTGGCTCCTTCCTCACTGGGCGATCCTTCTCTGTCTCCTTTGAAGGATCTTTCTCTTCTAATCTAATTTTAAACATAAGAATACTTCATAGCTACACTGTAGGCTATCTATCCTTCTAAATTCTTTTTTGGTAAACTTATCCATTCCTTTTATTTTAAATGACATCAACAAGCTGAAGAATCAAGCCTGGCAAAGACTTGGACACGACTTAGCAACTGAACAGCAACAACAGCAAACTGATGAATCAGGAATTTAAATCTCCTGTTCAAACTTCTCTTGAGCTCCAAGTTCATACAGCCAACAATCTCCTTGCTATCTCAAATCTTATGACCAAGGGCAAATTCTAGATTTCCCCCCCAAATATGTTTGCCTCCCTCGCCTGTGTTGTCTCAGTCCTGGTGCCACCACACAGTGGGACCCACTGCTCATTCAGAAACCTGCAAACTGGCCTGTTCCTCCCTTGACTCTAGGCCAGACCATGAAAGTCCTGACTCTCCTTCCTCCATGGCTTTTTACTCCAGTTTTACTATTGTATTTACTGTAAACCTGCATGGTGTCTATATATACACACCCCCATTACTTATATCACACACACTCACAGACACACACTCATTTTCCTTTGCTAGGACAAGCCACCATCATGGCTTTTCTGGATAAGACATAGCCACTTACTTTTCCTTCGGAACTGTCTCCATGGTGCAGCCAGAGTAACCTATTTCAAAAAAAAAAATCAGAACCTATCACTTCCCTGACTGTCCACTAAATCTACAATAAAATCCAAATTCAATAACATAACCTGGATTCCCTGTATAATGGGTTGCTGCCTATATCTGCAACTTATTCCATGACCTTCTTCTCCAAAGAATCTTCTCTCCAACTGAACAAAAGTTCTTTTTGTCCCTTAAACCCATCAAGATCTTTACTGTCCTGGGCCTTTCACACACACTCTTCTCTGCCCGGGATAGCATCCTCACACCCCGTCCCTGGCCTGTTCCTTCATACTCCAGTCCTCAGTTAACTGTCTCTTTTCCCAGAGAGAACACCTTCTAGTATCTTCTTTGAATTAGCATCAATATAAAATATTATATATTATAGTTCATATATTTAATTTCTAGGGAGACTTCCTGGTTATTCAATAGTAGTATATATTATACTATATTAATTTGCTACCTTCTCTACTAGATGGTAAGCTCTGTGAGGGCAAGACTATATCTATTTTATATCTAATTTATATCCAGCTCTGCTACATAGAGGCCCTCAATAAATGCTTGTTAAATAAATAAATAAACCTCTGCAAGGAGAAAAGGTTTTTTTTGAAACAAGATAAATCTGGGTTTGAGTCTCTGCTCTACATTTTAAATATATGAACTTGCACACAGTTTTCGCTTTGTTTTAGACATTACTAAGAGTACGTTTTAAAAATTTTAGTCCTCAATACATTTGTAACCACTCTGAGTGTGGGCGTGTTTAGTCACTAAGTCACGTGTGACTCTGTGATCCCATCGACTGTAGGCTGGTAAGCCCCTCTGTCCATGTAATTCTCCAGGCAAAAACACTGGAGTGGCTTGCCTTTTCCTTTTCCAAGGGATCTTCTTACCCAGGGATCAAACCCAGGTCTGTGCATTGCAAGTGGACTCTCTACCATCTGAGCCACCAGGGAAGCCCCGAGGCTCTAGCTTTTCATGCTACAAAGTAGAAAATAATAATATACAGCTTGTAAAGTTGTTGCAAGCATTTGGAACATAGTATGTGTTCAGTTTTTTCTTTTTTCCTTCATTTCTTTCCATTTCTTCTTGAAATAAAAGAAGATCAGGCAGAAGATAGAGGGTAGGGAAAACAAATGGAAACAAGGGGACAGCCAAGGTATTTCTTTTCCTTGATAGCTAAGTAAACTTGTTTCTGCAGAATTCCTGCAGAATTCTTAGAGAGAATTATCAGTCTTCAGGATGAAGCGTTCTTTAGTGAGTCTATGTCATGGTACCATTCAGTGTACAGAGTTAGGTTCAGGAAAAGAAAATGAGGAAACCTTTGCCCTACTTTAGTCAGATACAGACCAGAGTTGAACTATGGGTCTTTTACTAGCATGGTTGACCCTGGACAATTCTTTTCATCTTTTAGAAGCTGGGTTTCTACATGTATAAAATGAGAGCACAGAATATGCTTCTAAATTATTATTATGACTGGATAAGAAGAACCTCCTTATGATATTCCACTGTAAGTTGCCAGTAAATGTCCTAAAAGTGATACAGGATGAACCTTTGGGTTCATTATTCACTGTATCAGCTAACTGAGCTATAGTAATAAAACTATTCCTTTTGGTTATCTACATTTTTGTCAGTCAAAGTACTGATAAAACTTCTTCAGCTAGTATTTAACTATCAGGTTCATAAGCACCTAGTCAATTCATCTTGCTAACCCAAGCCGTATGTCCAGGCATTTTGCTGAATTCATTGAATTTGCTACTACTGCAACTGCTTGTGGAAATGACGCAATTTTTGTCTCCATACTCCAAATTTAGCAATAGATCATGACACTGAGATATTTCTTCAAGGAGTATTAATTGTAGGGGGAATGTGATGGCATCTTATTTAGGTTGTCTGGAAAGTCAAAGAAAGATTATAATTTATAGTTACTATGGTAGCTAATTATACCTTCAAGGATATGCCGGTTACTGATTTTTTTTTTTAAAGGCTTTGATCATAGATGAGATCCTTGCTGGGGAATAAAAGAAAACAAGAAAGTGGATTTGTGAATTTGCCATCTTGAAAAATACCTGGCTACATAGATCAAATTTCTCTTTGGTTAAAATGTCAATTCAGATCTGTTTCTCCAAGGCACTAAAGCTCATCCCAAGGTTCTAATAGTGTGGAGACAATTTTGTAAAATGCTAATCCCCATGTTTTCACATATGCTTTCTTTTGAACAGGTGTTTTATTCAGGCAGGTGGACATCATTCATCAAATTCATTGCCTTTATGCTCAAAAGCCTTGGTCCAGGTTATACTAGGATGAGAGAGATCTGGAATAATATGCCATTACGAAGAACCAGTTTTCCTCCAAAACATTTCCACCACTGCAAGAGTCTGGATAAAGAGCTTCTACGTTCCGGAGGTAAGTCAGGTGGGATGAGAAGAGAGAGAGCTGGAGCCGGGTCCAGAGGGCTCTGCGCCATGTTTCTCATCCCTTTCGACTGAGTCCAAGTTTTGGGAGGGGTCAATGAGAAAAGGGATGGGTCTTTGCTTCCTGCTTGGGCCCTGGGAAAGTCAGCAAGGTCTAGGAACATCTAAGCTAGGCCCCCAAGTCTTGTATGGCCTCAGAACGATGTGGGAAAACACTTGAAACTCTCAGGGGAGCAAAGGGCTAAAGGAGGGCTGTAGGAAGGTGATGGACTGAGAAGGGTGCAGTTTATCAACAATGGCTGGAGAATACGGGACAGATACAAATGACCAGTGTTCAAAAACTCCCCCCCCCCCACTTTTATCTCCATTCCTTTGGGTTTTCTAAATTTTATTTTTAATTGGAGGAAAATTGCTTTACAATGATGTATTGATTTCTGGAGACTTAGATGTAGAGAAGGGCCCTGTGGACACAGTGAGAGAAGAGTGGGGCAACTGGAGAAAGTAGTATCGACATGTACACACTGTGCTGCGCTGCGCTTAGTCGCTCAGTCATGTCCGACTCTTTGCAACCCCGTGGACTGCAGCCCACCAGGCTCCTCTGTCCATGGGGATTTTCCAGGCAAGAACACTGGAGGGGGGTGCCATGCCCTTCCCCAGAGGATCTCCTCAGCTGACGACTCCAACCCAGATCTCCCTCACTGCAGGCGGATTCTTTACTCACTGAGCTATCAGGGAAGCCCAAGAATACTGGAGTGGGTAGCCTATCTCTCCTCCAGGGGATCTTCCTGACCCAGGAATTGAACCATAGTCTCCTGCATTGCAGGTGGATTCTTTATCAGCTAACCTACCAGGGAGGCCCATATGTGTAGAACAGATAGCTGATGGGAAGTTCCTCTGTGTTTTAAAAGCTCCTCTGAATTTAAGTCCACCTAATGGAAAAAAGGGTGTCAATTTTAACTGAATGAGTTTAAACCTAAAATGTCTGTATGCACATTGATTAAGGCTACCGTTTCTGTTATATAGGGATTAAGTCGAATTCGATAAAGATAAAGAAATTGCCTTGCCCTTTGCCCATTTGGGTTCATAGCAACTAAAAGTAAAGATAAATTCTAGGTGAGACATTTATATCTATTCAAAACATAAAATAATTTAAAAATCACAGCCCCAAGCCCTAACCTTCACTACATACGTCAAAAGATGTAGTTCAGGTGATCCAGGAAGCCCGTCTTCACCTTTGTTTTCTATCCAAAGATACTTACTCTTAGTGTGAGCCTTTAGGATGCTCTAGGAGCCCCACACTCCCTTCTCTCACATCTATAACTTCTGTCTCTTGAAGTAAAATGCTTTACTTTGTCCTTAGCCCTCCTCTGAGTCTCAGAAACTCTGGCTCAGGGTTTAATAACTGGAAGGATAGAACAACGTCCTAACAAATTACAGCAGCTGAGTCAGGAGAACAGTAACAATTTAAACAATAGATCAGTCATATAGCAGACTGGGACCTTTAGTTCCTCCCTGCAGGACACAGATAAGAATGTCTGATGCGAATTCCTAAGCTGTTTTTTTTTTTTTTTTTTTTTTAACAGAAGCCAGAATCTTACCAAATGAAACTATTGATCACAAGCACACAGACCCAAGACTATTTGGAACCAGAAGGTTGATGGTTGACACTCTTGAAACCTCTGTTACCTCACCACCAGCAAGTCAAAATAATGTCCATGAACTGATCAGACACCTTGCAACCCACACCTCTGATGTTGCCTTTTAAAACCGTTTCTTGAAAGCCACTGGGGAGTATAGATCTTTTGAGCATAGGCTGATCATTCTCCTTGCTTGGCACCCGGTAATAAATCCTGATTTTCATTTTTTTGGGGGGTGGGGTTATTTATTTATTTTTTAATATAAATTTATTTAAATTGGAGGCTAATTACTTTACAATATTCTATTGGCTTTTACCACAGTCTACTGTCATCAGATTGGCTTTGCTGTGTGTTGGGTGAACCCAGGTTTGGTCTGGTAACAATACTTCCATGAAGTTGCTGTTCAGTTGCTCAGTCATGTCCGACTCTGAAACCCCATGGACCACAGCACACGAGGCTTCCCTGTCCCTCAAAATTTCCCAGAGCTGGCTCAAACTCATGCNACGTTTCTTGAAAGCCACTGGGGAGTATAGATCTTTTGAGCATAGGCTGATCATTCTCCTTGCTTGGCACCTGGTAATAAATCCTGATTTTCATTTTTTTTTGGGGGGGGTTATTTATTTATTTTTTAATATAAATTTATTTAAATTGGAGGATAATTACTTTACAATATTCTATTGGTTTTTACCACAATCTACTGTCAGTAGATTGGCTTTGCTGTGTGTTGGGTGAGGGAACCCAGGTTTGGTCTGGTAACAATACTTCCATGAAGTTGCTGTTCAGTTGTTCAGTCATGTCCGACTCTTTGAAACCCCATGGACCACAGCACATGAGGCTTCCCTGTCCCTCAAAATTTCCCAGAGCTGGCTCAAACTCATGCCCATCGAGTCTGTGATGCCACTTAAGCAGCTCTCCCTCTGTCGTCCCCTTCTCCTCCTGCCTTCAATCTTTCCCAGCATCAGTGTCTTTTCCAATGAGTCGGCTCTTCATATCAGGTGGACAAAGTATTGGAGCTTCAGCCTCAGCATCAGTCCCTTCAAAGAATACTCAGGATTAATTTCCTTTAGGATTAACTGGTTTGATCTCCTTGTAGTCCAAGGGTCTCTCAAGAGTCTTCTCCAACAATGCAGTTCAAAAGCATCACTTCTTGGGCACTCAGCCTTCTTAATGGTCCAACTCTCATATCTATACATGACTACTGGAAAAGTCACAGCTTTGACTAGATGGACCTTTGCTAGCACATAATGTCTCTGCTTTTTAATATGCTAAGTTGGNTAAGCAGCTCTCCCTCTGTCGTCCCCTTCTCCTCCTGCCTTCAATCTTTCCCAGCATCAGTGTCTTTTCCAGTGAGTCGGCTCTTCATATCAGGTGGACAAAGTATCGGAGCTTCAGCCTCAGCATCAGTCCCTTCAAAGAATACTCAGGATTGATTTCCTTTAGGATTAACTGGTTTGATCTCCTTGTAGTCCAAGGGTCTCTCAAGAGTCTTCTCCAACAGTGCAGTTCAAAAGCATCAATTCTTGGGCACTCAGCCTTCTTAATGGTCTAACTCTCATATCTATACGTGACCACTGGAAAAGTCACAGCTTTGACTAGATGGACCTTTGCTAGCACAAAATGTCTCTGCTTTTTAATATGCTAAATTGATCACAGCTTTTCTTCCAAGGAGAAAGAGTCTTTTAATTTCATGGCTGCAGTCACCATCCTCAGTGATTTTGGAGCCCAAGAAAATTGTCACTGTTTCCATTATTTCCCCAACTATTTGCCATGAAGCGGTGGGACCAGATGTCATGATCTTTGTTTTTTAAATGCTGAGTTTCAAGCCAGCTTTTTCACTCTCCTCTTTCACTTTCATCAAGAGGCTCTTTTAGTTTATCTAAGGGTGGTGTGCATCTGTGTATCTGAAGTTATTGATGTTTCTCCCAGCAATTTTGATTCCAGCTTGTTCTTCATCCAGCCCAGCATTTCCCATGATGTACTCTGCATATAAGTTAAATAAGCAAGATGAAAATATACAGTCTTGACGTACTCCTTTCCCAGTTTGGAACCAATCTGTTATTCCATGTACAGTTCTAACTTTGCTTCTTGACTTACATACAGGTTCTGCAGGAGGCAAGTAAGGCGGTCTGGTGTTCCCATCTCCTCCTGCCTTCAATCTTTCCCAGCATCAGTGTATTTTCCAATGAGTCAGCTCTTCATATCAGGTGGACAAAGTATTGGAGCTTCAGCCACTTTGCTGTGATCCACACAGTCAAAGGCTTTAGTGTAGTCAATGAGCCAGAAGTAGGTGATTTTCTGGAATTCTCTTGATTTCTCCATGATCCAGTGAATGTTGGCAATTTGATTTGTGGTTCTGCTACCTTTTCTAAATCCATGAAGTTGGGTTCTCTTATATTCAGTCAGTGAAATTCGCTCAGCCATGTTTGACTCTTTGCGACCCCATGGACTGTAGCTTGACAGACTCATCTGTCCTTGGAATTCTCCAGGGAAGAATACTGGAACAAGTAGCCATTCTCTTCTCCAGGGGATCTTCCCAACCCAGGGCTTGAACCCAGGTCTCCCACATTGCAAGTGAATCCTTTACCATCTGAGCCACCAGGGAGGTCCTCTGTTATATTAGATTCTATCTAAAACCACTGCTTCAGGTACCCACAGTTTATAGAATAAACACTAGACTTCTTAGTTATCTAAGCATCTCAATATCAAATCCTACCCTATGAAGACAAAGTGGTTTTCTAAAGAGCCTTTACAAATAGCTTAGGAAAAAAGTGAAGTGAAAGGCAAGGGAGAAAGGGGAAAATATACCCAACTGCTATTCCAGAGAATAGCAAGGAGAGATAAAAAGCCCTTTGCAAGTGAACAATTCAAAGAAATATAAGAAAACAAAGAACTGGAAAGACTAGCGATCTCTTCAAGAAAATTTGGAGATATCAAGGGAGTGTTTCCTGCAAGGATGGCCACAATAAAGGACAAAATGGTAAGAACCTAACAGAACTAGAAGAGATTTAGAGGAGGTGGCAAGAATAAGGAGAAGAACTATAAAAAAGGTCTAATGACCCCAGTAACCACCATGGTATGGTCACTCAGCTAGAGCCAGCTATCCCATAGTGTGACGTCAAGTGGACCTTAGGAAGCATTACTATGAACAAAACTAGTGGAGGTGATGGAATTCCAGCTGAGCTATTTAAAATCATAAANAAGGAGAAGAACTATAAAAAAGGTCTAATGACCCCAGTAACCACCATGGTATGGTCACTCAGCTAGAGCCAGCTATCCCATAGTGTGACGTCAAGTGGACCTTAGGAAGCATTACTATGAACAAAACTAGTGGAGGTGATGGAATTCCAGCTGAGCTATTTAAAATCATAAAAGATGACACTGTTCAAGTGTTGCAGTCAATATGCCAGCAAATTTGGAAAACTTGGCAGGGGCCACAGGACTGGAAAAAGGGTCAGTTTTCATTGTAATCCCAAAGAAAGTCAATGCCAAAGCATATTCAAACTACCTATAATTGTGCTTATTTCATGTGCTATCATGATTATGCTAAAAGTCCTTCAAGATAGATTTCAACAGTACATGAACTGAAAACTTCCAGATATACAAACTGAGTTTAGAAAAGGCAGAGGAATCAGAGATCAAGTGGCCAACATTTGCTGGATCATAGAGAAAGCAAGAGAATTCCAGAAAATCACCTGCTTCTGCTTCACTGACTTCGCTAAACGCTTTGACTGTGTGGATCACAGCAAATTATGGAAAATTCTTAAAGAGATGAGAATACCCGACCACCTTATCTACCTCCTGCAAAACCTGTATGCAGGACAAGAAGCAACTGTTAGAACCANGAGAATAGCAAGGAGAGATAAAAAGCCCTTTGCAAGTGAACAATTCAAAGAAATATAAGAAAACAAAGAATTGGAAAGACTAGCGATCTCTTCAAGAAAATTTGGAGATATCAAGGGAGTATTTCATGCAAGGATGGCCACAATAAAGGACAGAAATGGTAAGGACCTAACAGAACCAGAAGAGATTTAGAGGAGGTGGCAAGAATAAGGAGAAGAACTATAAAACAGGTCTAATGACCCCAGTAACCACCATGGTATGGTCACTCAGCTAGGGCCAGCTATCCCATAGTGTGACGTCAAGTGGACCTTAGGAAGCATTACTATGAACAAAACTAGTGGAGGTGATGGAATTCCAGCTGAGCTATTTAAAATCATAAAAGATGACACTGTTCAAGTGTTGCACTCAATATGTCAGCAAATTTGGAAAACTTGGCAGGGGCCACAGGACTGGAAAAAGGGTCAGTTTTCATTGTAATCCCAAAGAAAATCAATGCCAAAGCATATTCAAACTACCCTATAATTGGGCTTATTTCACGTGCTATCATGATTATGCTAAAAGTCCTTCAAGACAGATTTCAACAGTACATGAACTAAGAACTTCCAGATATACATACTGAGTTTAGAAAAGGCAGAGGAATCAGAGATCAAGTGTCCAACATTTGCTGGATCATAGAGAAAGCAAGAGAATTCCAGAAAATCACCTGCTTCTGCTTCAGTGACTTCGCTAAACGCTTTGACTGTGTGGATCACAGCAAATTATGGAAAATTCTTAAAGAGATGGGAATACCCGACCACCTTATCTACCTCCTGCAAAACCTGTATGCAGGACAAGAAGCAACTGTTAGAACCAGATATGCACCAACAGACTGGTTCAAAATTGTGAAAGGAGTATGCCAAGGTTGTATATTATCACCCTGCTTATTTAATTTCTGTGCAGAGTACATCACACAAAATGCCAGGCTGGATGAACCACAAGATGGAATAAAGATTTCTGGAAGAAATTTCAACAGCCTTAGATATGCAGAACATACCACTCTAATGTCAGAAAGTGAAGAGAAACTAAAGAGCCTCTTGATGAAGGTGAAAGAGGAGAGTGAAAAAGCTGGCTAGAAACTCATCATTCAAAAAACTAAGATCATGGCATCCAGTGCCATCACTTCATGGCAAATAGAAGTGGAAAAAATGGAAACAGTGTCAGACTTTATTTTTGGGGGGCTCCAAAATCACTGCAGATGGTGACTGTAGCCATGAAATTAAAAGACACTGGCTCCTTGGAAGGAAAGGTATGAAACCTAGACAGCATACTAGAAAGCAGAGAAATTACTTTGTTGACAAATTTTCGTATCGTCAAAGCTATTATTTTTTTTCCAGTAGTCACGTAGGGATGTGAGATTTGAGCCATAAGGAAGTCTGAGCACTGAAGAATTGATGCTTTTGAACTGTGGTGCCGGAGAAGATTCTTGAGAGTCCTTTGGTCTGCAAGGAGGTGAAACCAGTCAATCCTAATGAAAACCAACCCTGAATATTTACTAGCAACCTGCTGCTGAAGCTGAAGCTCCGATACTTTGGCCACCTGATGCAAAGAGTCAACTCATTGGAAAGGACCCTGCTGCTGAGGAAGACTGAAGGCAAAAGGAGAGCGTGCCGAGGACGATGAGATTGTTAGACAGCATCTTCAACTCAATGAACATGAGTTTGAGGTAGTGAAGGACAGAGAAGCCTGGCATGCTGCAGTCCACGGGGTCGCAAAGAATCGGACACAAATTAGCAGCTGAACAACAACCACAATCCTACCTACCCAGCCTTACAATACTTCAAGGTAGAGTAAGTTCCAAAGGAAGTGCCCCGTCTTGACCTTGTAGTGTAATTTCCTTCTCCTGTGTCTTCCCTTGCTTTCCATTGTTCCCTTCACCCAACTCTTCTTTAATAGTTAAAGGTCTATGAACTTTGGAGTCTAACATACATGGATTCAAGAGTTCAGATTTTGGTTATCCCAGTGACTAGAAAGGCAATTCTGAACAAGTTTCCCTTTGTGTATACCTATTATAGACACCAGTGTATGGTATAATTTTAAATTATAATTAAATAATGAGTTGAAAAGTAGTCAGTGAATGGTATCTAGCATATAGTAATGGTTTTGAAAGAGCTGAGGGGGGAGGGGGTGCTGTTACTATCATTACCAGTCCAAAGCCATTTTTCTTTATTTTATGATAATCACTGTTTATCTGACTCACCAGATAGGTCATGAGTTCCCTGGTGACAAGAACATTGCTTAAATTTGCACTATTTGTCACTCAACAGACATTCAGTAAATGGCAGTGGAATTCATGTTTGAATTAATGTAAAGCTCAGTTCAAACTCTCTGAGTTTTTACATACCAGATAAGTCCTCTCTGATACCCCAGGGAGAATTAACAGCTCCGTCCTCTAGGATCCGCCAATGCTTCCATATGACTCACACGCCTTCTTACATGTTGTTTGCCTGCTATTTTTCAATTATGCACACATCACTTCTTTAAACATGCTTCAAAAAATATTATTCTTGAAAACGTACTTTCTTCATCTTGTTGGCCCAACTACTCTTTCCTGAACTGAAAACTATTGCTAAACTTAGATGTAGAGCCTGGGACATAATAGATGCTCGCTCAACACTCACTAAGTTATGCTGAAAACCTCAAATCATCTTTCCTAATTGTAGTGAGTCAACAGCATCACGTCCGTACTTGAAGGGCAAAATAGCGTGGGGACTGGGAAGTGGCAAATTGTACACAACCTAGCAGAGTTCCCTGGACCCCACAGGACAGCTGGGCTGGGCTCAGTGTAGGAGCAAAGCTTTCACTTTTGATCTTGCAGATGGCATTTGAAAACACAAAGAGAAAGAATTTGAGATAATGTGCATGCCTTCCTTTTAAACATGCCATATGGAATTTGAGGCCTTCGGATTAAGTATCATAAGACCTGCTTACTAAATTAAGACCAGCAGGCTCCTGGAAAGCCACCAGAGAGGGATACAGAACATGGGGCATGGATAGAAGTAAAACTTACTTCAGAAAAAAGCATCGAGAAGTAGCCCAGGAATCCCATCCCCTGTCAGACCAAATCACGCTAATTTTCACTTCCATTTCATTCCGTGCAGTATCACCAAGTATCAATCACCCAGCTTTCTGATAAAGTAGGCAGGTAAAAGGTATGATTACAGTAACCACCCCATTTGAACCAGGATTGGTGATTTCCAGGTCTTCCTATGGCTGTCTGAAGATAGCTAGCTGAGATGGGCCTTTAGCAAGGTGTTCCAGGCCCCAGAGGAGGATGCTTGGCATAGGCCAGCTGTGAAGACTGAGAAGGAAAAGTCTACATTCCACTGGACTTGGGGTGGTAGCCGTCCTTACAGTGCACCTTCTCTAAGTGCTTTCAGGTTCGGGAAGAATTTGGTACATGTACCACTGTATCGTCTCTCCACCTCTCACCCTGCAGTCACCTCCTGAACACCCAACCTAGTTCCTTCTGCATAAATTCTAATTCCATAACCGAGTCACCAAAATGGGCTGTTTTATGATACAGACGAAAGCAATTAAGGTGCCACCCTATGCTGCCTGCCAGGATGGTGAGACTTCTCCTCCAGAATCTGTTTCTGCAATCCTTGGGGCTTATCCATCAGGAAATGAAGCTTTTTAGCTAGAAAGAGAGGCCTCCAGGACCACGTGACTCCTGAGGCCCTACAACACTCTGACAAAAGATATTCATGGGGACCGTGTGTATGCATTTGGGAAAAGGCATGGTTAGAACAGCCGCATTACCTTGATTTTAAGATTATGTTAAAATGTCTTATTCTGAGAAGATATGCAACATGGTGGTGGCGGTTTAGTGGCCAAGTCATGTCCGACCTCATGTCTTGTGACCCCATGGACTGTAGCTTGCCAGGCTCTGCTCTCCATGGGATTTCATAGCAAGGATATTGGAGTGGTGGTGGTTTAGTGGCCAAGTCATGTCCGACCCCATGTCTTGTGACCCCATGGACTGTAGCTTGCCAGGCTCTGCTCTCCATGGGATTTCATAGCAAGGATATTGGAGTGGGTTGCTATTTCCTTTTTCAAGGTATCTTCCCAACCCAGGGATCAAATCTAGGTCTCCAGTATTGCAGGAGGTCTGTATTGCAGGTGGATTCTTTACCTACTGAGCCGTCAGGGAAGCAATTGCCTAATTCTGGGAAGACATGTAGCATACAGCCTGGATATATAAGAGATTCTATCACTAATCTCAAATCATTTCGCACAAATTGTGTGAGCTGTGTGTAAATGGTTGTCAAGAACTCTCCTGTGTTTCATTTGTGCCTCCATTTCCCTACGCTGTGGCAGAAATAGTTTTGCTACATAATTTAGGGGAAAAAAAAACAACAACTTTTAAGATTTATATCCCAAGCGCATAAACTTGTTGAGAAAGGAAATGAAAAGGGAGTAAAATTGTGAGGAGGCTGGAGAGTGGGGGAAGGGAGATCTACAAAATCAGCTCTCTAATCCTCTCTTCTTAGCCATTTTAGGCCTGCTAAAGCTCACAGTGGGTGGGTATTGTCAAACATCTATGTTGTCTGGAAACTTGCTCATCTGAGTGAGCACAGGGCTTCCTACTTTGAGCAGAGATTAATATAAAAAGTATCTGAGACTGGGAAAAATACACTCCGAGAGCTCAACATCCCACAGTACCATGACCTCTGTTGTTGTGTTTATTTTCATTTAGTTTCTTAGGCCCACAAAGCAGCTAAGCTCCAACAGCTGATATCAGCTCAAAAAATATGATGTGGTTTGACTCACAAAGGGTTTGATCTGTGAGGGCAGCAACCAAGATTTTCAGGGATTGCTAAGGTTGAGCTCAGCAGCCATGCCAATGAGGACAGCCAGAGAGGAAACGTGTTAACTGGGGCTAAGAGAAAGACTTGCAAAAATCACTGTAAGACCATGAACTGTAAGAGCTACAATAGGCCTCAGACAGTGCTGAATGCCTGTCCCCACTCATCTGCAGTGTGACTGTAATCTCTGGTTGCCTGGGATCTTTGTTCTGGCATAGTTGCTCTCGGAGAGCACCTCCTCTCACTTTTGGGGCTTCCTCGGTGGCTCAGACAGTAAGAGAATCTAGCTGCAATTCAGAAAACCCAGGCTCGATCCCTGGGTTGGAAAGATCCCCTGGAGAAGGGCATGGCTACTCACTGCAGTATTCTTGCCTGGAAAATCCCATGGACAGAAGAGCCTGGTGGGCTAGAGTCCATGGGATCACAGAGAATGAGACGCGACTGAACAATTCACAACACACACAGCTCTGACTTTCAGAAGTGTTCTGTTTTGGTTAACAAATTATCTAGACACTCGTTCACTTGGCAAATTGGAAATCTGAGGCCCCAAAAGGGAAAAGGAATAAATGGCAGTGGGTATAGGATTTGGAACATGTTATGCGTTTGTTTGCTACAGCTAACAAGAAAAAAAAACAAAAGAAACAAATAAACACAAACCAGTCTCCACACATTACATGACAACTGCCTATTTCTCTGTTTACCTCTTTGGCTAGGTTATAAACGCCTCAAGGTCAAAGGCTGTGCCTTAATATCCTATTTCTCAATGTCAAGCGCACATCAGGCAGTTAATGAATACTTGTTTGTTGCATTTATTAACATACTTTTGTGAACATTATCCCATCTGATTCTCCACAGGAACTATAGTCAATAGATAGTATTGAATAAAGATGAGAAAACAAAGTCTGGGATGCTTAACCCTGAGGAAGTGAATAGCAAAACCACTAAAACCCAGGTTGTCAATGCTTCTTTCCATGACATTATACTCAGTGTTAGAAGGCGTCTAAATGTAGAGGGAATGTTTGCTTAGAGGGTTGGAGCCTGGAAGGGCTAGGGAAAATGTGGTAGTCAGAGAAACATCTCTGTGGGCTCAGAGATTTGACTACTGGAGCGGCAAAACTGGTTTTTGGTGCCCTGTACTTCTTCCAATATGACTGCTCCTTTGAAAAAGGGAGCACATCATGTGTGGGTGGGGGATGGGGAAGGGAAGTTTGGACATGATCCTGGATGCCGTGAGGGCAGAGATTCACAGTGGATGCTTAAACTGTAGCTGAATGGACCTACCGGGCAACTGCTAGCAAGGGTTTTCCCTTCATAAGACATATCCAGGGTCCCATTCAAGAAAGAATCAAGCCTGGCATTTTCTTGGTTATTTACTTTAAAGAAAAAAAAAAAAAAGTGAAGCTTAGCATTTTGAAATATGTATTTCTTGGAGACAAATATATTTTGGCCCAACCCACATCCCATTAGAACTCACCACATGAAGTTTCCAGTTCCATCCCCAGGCCACAGCCCCACTGTAGCATGAAGGATGATATTTTATTTATTTAATTCCCTTTTTTTTTTTTAAACTCTCCCATTCTAGCTCCTTTAGCAATCACTTGGTCTGTATTCTTTTTTCTTGACTTGTCCCCTTTCCTTGCACCCATTAGGTCAGTGCTGTGTTTGCTCACTTTCATGAAAACTTTTTGTCAATAATGAAATAAAATTTACCTGATTTGGAGCTATAAATGCCCCCNTTTTTTTTTTAAACTCTCCCATTCTAGCTCCTTTAGCAATCACTTGGTCTGTATTCTTTTTTCTTGACTTGTCCCCTTTCCTTGCACCCATTAGGTCAGTGCTGTGTTTGCTCACTTTCATGAAAACTTTTTGTCAATAATGAAATAAAATTTACCTGATTTGGAGCTATAAATGCCCCCAGGAACCATCGGGAACCTCCTTGACCTCTTCCTGGCCCAGATGTCGTTGCCATTCAGCTGACCACAGGCCGCCCTGGGGACAGGAAGATGTGTACTGTTGTTCAGGCGGCAGGCAGGCAAGCGCTGAGAGGCCGCCTGCCTCAATGCGCCAGGGGTGGACTGTGGCTTCTCGCTCCTCTTCCCCAGACCCCCAGACCCAGGAAAGATCTAGCAGCCCACTGTAAAATTATTAGGAGTAATAAGAAAAGAATCCTGATAAAATCTCACACCATGACTCAAATGCCAGTCTTCAGCAACTGGTCTTCTTGAAGGAGGCTCTGAACAGGGCCTCTGTGGTAGTCTGCCTGGGCAGCAGAGGGCACTGTGGACACACACTGGGAGAAGGCTTCCTGTGCCTCAGGAAGCTGACCACAGTTAGTAGGACATGCTCTGGGGCTAACATCCCACATCTTTTATGGCAAATGGTCCCCTCCAGAGTCTTATTGCCATGGTTCCATGGAAGCAACCATCATGACAAAAATAAAAGAAACTTGTTCTTTCATTTTCTTCTTTCAAAAGCAAGTCTACCTTGAGGCTGAGGGTCATGACCTTTGAAAGAGGCTGACTTTTTCTCAGATTCTAAGTTGGCTACTTCCTGGTTGTGGCACCTTCGAGACCTAACTTCTCTGGGTCTAGATTTCCTCATTTGGAAAGTGGAAATAGCAATACTTATTGACCATGGGATTGTTGTGAGGATCAGTTAGGATAACGCAGATGGGTGCCTTCAGCATATAAATGTCAGTCCATGGTAGCTGTTGTTATAATTAATAATTTTGCAAATGCGGTTAGATCTGATCAGGATGGCCGTGCCCACACTCAGGACATGTTGTATTTTCTAAGGCTCAGAATTCTTGTTATTTTCTACTATTTAACACTTTTTTTCCTACACACAGCTCATTAGGGCTTTGCTAGCACTAAGAACATTCACATGAATGATGCCAGGGAATTGCTGAGGGGCACAGTTTATATCTCATTGTAGAAGACAGTGATGACTCAGTGGGCCTCTTTGGATTCTTTGGAGGATCAGTCCAAGTCCAGTTATTCTCCTTCTCACTGCAGGCCCAGGATTCAGAGTCAACACAATTCTGTGGTACCTGACTAGTGATGCTATATATATGTATGCAAATTGTCCACTGCATGGTAATCTTTAGAATGAGTAGAAACCCTTTGCTTCTGAATAAAATATCTACCTTATCACAGAGGAGTAAACAGAATAATTTATACATTTAATTGACAGATGTCATGGAAAAAAGCTTCAAGGAGTATTCTATGCAAAGACTACCAGGCTAGTTTGTGTTCAGAAAAACCAGTCAGCCCACAGCCTGAGCCTGGAGCCAAATATTTCAGACCCCATCAGGGCTGGCCTTCCAGGTTGCTCTACATGTGGCTGGAGGCAGGCCACAGGAAGTTCTTGGTGTCAGATCTCTCGAATTCAGCGAGATTCAGGTATGTTCTTGATCCTTTGTGTAGACCACCATGAGATTCAGGTATGTTCTTGATCCTTTGTGTAGACCACCATGAGATTCAGATATGTTCTTGATCCTTTGTGTAGACCATCATGCTGATGAGGGACATGAACAGGAAGAAAAGTGTCTCTTTTCAGAAAGATGCTCTGTTTCAGCTAAACTGAACCATGCAACTCTTTAAGGGCTGCCAGAAATGAAGCCTGCAGCCATCATGCCTTTTGTTTCCATTTCCTCCTGGGGTGTGGCTGGGGTGGGGAGGTGGAGTGGGGAGTTTATCATAATGTTGACCTTGGGGGACACTTTGCCACATCACCCTGGTCTCATTTTATGGTGTATGGACTTTTATAGACCAATTTAATGTGGGAGAGGAGACGAGAAGGCTGATGTGTGAAACGAAGTTGAAGAGTCATAAATTCAAAGGAAAGTTATTCCAGAATTCTAAGTCCTGCTTACCAGTGTCCAAGGGTAATAGCCACTGTTCGGTGGTAGGGGTTGGACTTCCAATGTTATTTCAGGGGCTGCTTGTAGGACAAGCACCCTTTCATTTCATCTGGATGGGTAAATATTTTAGAATGGGGTCTCCTAAATACATTGAGATCCAGCCAAAGTCCCCAAACTTTAGGATCCCTTAACACCCAAGTTCTCTTTGCTCAGGTCAGTTCATTCAGGATGTCCAAATATGACAGAAAATGATTTATACTTTATCTGCACTAAATACAACCAGATTCACTATTTGCTTTGAACTTGAGACCTGAGGAGATTTTGAGAAGCCTTTTGATTGTGGAGCATTCGCCAGAATATCACAAAGCCAAATTCCAAAATTCCCACAGGATAAAGCAGAGAAAAGGATATGTTGATGAAGACCTGAAACTGTGCTCTTACCCGTTTCTCTGTTTGTAACAATAGCTCAGGAACCTGGGGACATCTTTGCACGACTACAGAAGGGACAGAGGATAAAAGGGCCGAGCGGGCGGAACTGACCATCCAGGCATACAACCACTCTCTCATCCTCCTGTTTCCAAACATCTGGAAAGAGACACACCTAACGCCACCTAGGATCACAGTGAGGACCTGGAGAGTCAGTCTGAAGTCCCCGAAGCATGGTCCCAACACACCCCTTCCCCAGAATACCTGTTGCCTCTGACTGTGTACCGCTGGCTCTTCCAGGGTCCTTTCTTGTAGGCGTCTGACTTTCGCCGATTCTTCAACAACAACCCCACCAGTTTCTCTAAACATAACATCTCTCAAACCTCCCATGCAAAACACATCAGAACTAATATTCCCCAAAGCTATGAAAAGTCCTGTCCCTTCACGTCTGATGGCTGCTGTTTTACAATGCCTGGTGGCCCTCATTCAAAATGAATAGTTGAGTTGCTGAAAATCTAGACAGTAAGAAGACTCCTGCTGCTGTTATTGTAGCCTCAAGCCTGACTTGGAAAACCCTCTGCCAGGAACCCCTTTTTTCCTTAGTTCTTGGTTTTAGAATTTTGGTCAAGGGCTGTGAATAATGCGTTGCCATTATTAGACTAATGGAGACATAATGTAGCGTATGTTTTTTTGAGTTCAACATCTATCTCCATAAATGCATGAATTTTTCATGTTCCAGTGTTTAAATTACAGATTGGATAACATTCAAAGAGCTTGGAACTCAAGCTGATGAGCTAGATAAGAGGACAGGGCATATAAGTGTCTGTTGGCAGTCTTTCAAAATAGGATGTCCTTCTCCAGACGAAGTGCTGAGGCCCATTAATAAGCTGTGGAAAGAGCTGTTGGACTCACAATATTAGGGTGAAAGCTCATAAGTAAATGTAAGTTACTAATACTGTTCTAGGTTTTAGGTTCTGTGGTTAATGCATGGTTGTTTTTTCCTTTAGAGAAAAATACGGAAAACAAAAAGGGCTACACATGAACAAATGATGATANTTTTTTTTTTTTTTTTAATTGTATTGTGTCCATGACTTCCAGGAAATGCTAATAATTTAAGTAGTGAAGCAAAGACGTGACTATGATGGAGTCATTTTAGATGCAGCATGTATCTGAAATTGGCTTATCAAGAACGAGTATCTGTATAGTGAGCCCTCCCAGTGGTGGTGAAAAAAGCAAGGATGCTCAATACTGCTGCTGCTTTTCTTTCACTTGCTCAACCCTCATTTTTCCTGACCTGTTAGCTGCATTCCCCACAGCTGACCATGCCTTCCTGGAGTGCCCTTAAAACACTTTCTTCGCTTGCTTTCTGGACAGTCTTTGTTGTTCTCCCAGGCTGTCACTCTAAAACGTGGTATGAGCCACAATTCAACCTTTATTCCTCTTCTTGTCACCAGATAACAGCCAGCCACTTTGCNCATTCCCCACAGCTGACCATGCCTTCCTGGAGTGCCCTTAAAACACTTTCTTCGCTTGCTTTCTGGACAGTCTTTGTTGTTCTCCCAGGCTGTCACTCTAAAACGTGGTATGAGCCACAATTCAACCTTTATTCCTCTTCTTGTCACCAGATAACAGCCAGCCACTTTGCTTTAACAAAACACCATCTACAAAATCGTGCCTTTCACTTTTATATTTTCAGCGCTGGCCACTTTCCTGAAGTCTGGCTTGGAGACCTCCACGATGTCTTATCTGAAATCTCGGTACAGTTGAGCTTTAGCATAAATTGTTTTATTGCATAAATTTATATGCACATGCTGTATATAACACACACCTCTGGCAAGATTCAGGGCAGACAAAACAGTCTTTTAAAAACAAAGAACACAGCTGGAGGTATCATGCTCCCCAATTTCAAGCAATACTACAAAACAATAGTAGTAAAGAAATGTATGGCATAAAAATAGACACATATATAAATAGAACAGAATACAAAACACAGAGACAAACCCATGTTCATATAGTCAGTTTATCTACAGCAAAGGAGGCAAGAATATACAACGGGGGAAAGGTCGTGCCTTAAATAAATGGTGTTGGGGAAACTGGACAGCTACATGCAAAATAATGAGACTGGATCACTTTTTAATATCATGTGGAAAAATAAACTACAAATGGTTTAAAAACTTAAATGTGAGACCTGAAATCATAAAACTCCTGGAAGAAAACACAAGCAGTACTCTATTTGACATCAATCTTAGCAGTAATTTTTAAATTTGTCTCCTAAGGCAAAGGCAAAAAAAGCAAAAATAAACAAATGAAACAGAATCAAACTAAACAGATTTTGCATGGGGAAAGAAATCGTTGTTAAAATGAAAAAGCAGCCTACTGACTGAGACTGGGTATTTGCAAATGATATGTTAGATAAGAGGTTAATACCAAAAATATATATAGAACTCACACAACTCAAATATTTAAAAAAAAATCTGATTAAAAAATGCACAGAGGACCTGAAGAGACATATTTCTAGGGAAGACCAACAGACACATAAAAAGATGCTCAACATCATGAATCATTATGGAAACACAAATCAGAACCACAATGATATATCACCTCATATTGGTCAGAGTGGCTATTATTGAAACAGACAACAAATAACAAGTGTTGGTCAGGAAATGTTGGTGGGAATGCAAATTGGTGCTTTCAATGGGAAACAGTATAGATGTTCCTGAAAAAGCTAAACATACAACTGCCATATGATCCAGCAATTCCGCTCCTAGGTATTTACCTAGATGAAAAACAAAACACTAGTTTGAAATATATATGCACTCCTAGGTTCATTGCAGTGTTATTTACAATAGTCAAGCTATGGAAGCACTGTAAGTGTCCGTGAACAGATGAATGGATTAAAAAGGTGTCATAATTACAGATAGCCAACAAACACTGGAAAAATGGTACTGATGAACCTATTTGCAGGACACGAATAGAGAATGGACTTGTGCACACTAAAGAGGAAAGAGAGGGTGAGACGAATTGAGAGAGTAAGCACTGCAATATACACTACCATGTGTAAAACAGATAGCTAATGGGGAGCTGCTATATCTCAGAGAGAGCTCAACTTGGTGGCCTGTGGCGGCCTAGAGGGGTGGCATTTCGGGAGTAGGGAGGCTCAAGAGGGAGGGATATATGTATACTTATAGCTGACTCATGTTGTACAGCAGCATGTCATACAACACCATAAAACAAGTATACTCCAATTAAAAATTAAATTTAAAAAGATATAAATAGATGCATACAGTCATATATGTATGTGATATAATAAAGAATGAAATCTTGCATTTGTGACAACATGAATGGACTTAGAGGGTGTTATGCTAAGTAAAATAAATCAGAGAAAGACAAATACTGTATGGTTTCACTTATATGTGAAATATAAAAAACAAAACAGATGAACAATAAAACCAAATAGAAACAGACTCATAGATAAAGAAAACGTTGGTAGCCAGAGGGGATGGGCTTAGCAGTTGGGCAAAATAGGTGAAGGGGATTAAGATATACAAGCTTTTATTTGTAAAATAAATGTCATGGGGATGTAATGTACAATGTAAGAAATACAGCCAATAATGTAATAACTTTGTAGGATGATAGCTGGTTGCTAGACTTACTGTAGTGATCCATTTGTAATGTATATAAATGTTGAACCACTATGATGTACTCCTGAAACTAATAGAATATAGTATGTCAGTATAGTATACCTCAATTAAAAAAGACATACCAAAAAAAAGATCTGCGGCAATATTTAAATGTCCAATATTTCTGCACTAAAAAATATTTACACCAAATTTGATGAATGATGACTATAAATACCCTCATTATCAATTGAATCACTTGCAGTTGAATGGGAAGTAAAACCCTCTCCATTTTATTTCCTCATCCTTCCCCTGCTTTATTTTCCTCCATGAGTTAAGTTCAATCCAGTTGCTTAGTCATATCTGACTCTTTGTGATCTCATGGACTTCAGCACGCCAGGCTTCCCTGTCCATCACCAACCCCCAGAGCTTGCTCAAACTCATGTCCATTGAGTAGGTGATGCCATCCAACCAGCATCTTCTTTCATCCCCTTCTCCTTCTGCCTTCAATCTTTCCCAGCATCAGTGTCTTTTTCTAATGAGTCAGTTGTTCTCATCAGGTGACCAAAGTATTGGAGCTTTGCTTCAGCATCAGTCCTTCCAATGAATATTCAGGACTTCTCTTTTAGGATTGACTGGTTTGATATCCTTGCAGTCCAAGGGACTCTCAAGAGTCTTCTCCAACACCACAGCACTTCTATTTCATAGCACTTACCAGCTCTTGACATATTATACAGTGTTTGTTCATTTGCTTAAGGTCTTGCTTCCTCAAATCCAATGTAAATTCCACAAGATCTGGGTTTTCAGTGTTGATGTCTAGCTCTTTATCCTATGCATATCACCGTTCTGACACACAGCTGGTGCTCAATAATTATTTCATGGAGAAATAAACACCCTCAAATTCAGAAAGACCAAACACAACACCTCTTTTTGCCTGGTTCTGCTAGAATATCACTGAAAATGGGACCCAGAAGTTCAAGGTCACAGCTAGCAATGACTACCCTTTCTTGTCACCTTCGTTGCTTGAAGACATGTTGAGGGACTGCTGGTCAGACTCCAAGGCTCTGTAAACATTTAAATGATATCCCTAGACCCATTTTTTAAATGAGTAACTTGAAACCCAGAGAAGCTGACAAACTAGTTTCTGATTACCAGCAACCAGTTGCTAGCAGAACTAAGAACAGATGCCAGGCTCAAGAAATTTTTCATCTCATTTCTCTGAAACCTCCACAGGTATAAAAAGTATCTGTGGAATGTTCAAGGGATCTGAAATTTTAACAACCTGGTTTATTAGATTATTATAAGAAACCTGCAACCATTTTTAAAAATAAGTAATGAATTTTTTTTACAAGAGTTATGGAACTCAAATCTTTTAAATTATAAAGTATCATTTTTACCTGTCTTCCTAGGGCAGGGCATCTCAACTCATTAAAAACTCTAAATAAAATTATATTGATAAGATCTGGATAGTGTGTTGCATTTCAAGTTAATCTGTTTGTCTTTAAATGTAATTTCCAAAGCATTTTCATTATATTTTATACAGATATATTATTATATATAATTAAATATTAGGTATTATAAATACCCAGGAACTGGGTTTATCAGATTCTGAATACCTCTATATAGATGTATATTTATATGTATATATGTTTATATATACATAAAATATTGCAGGAGACCCTGATTTTATTCCTGGGTTGGGGAGAGCTTCTGGAGAAGGGGTAGGCTATCCACTCCAGTATTTATGGACTTCCCTGGTAGATAAGATGGTAAAGAATCCACCTGCAATGTGGGAGACCTGGGTTTGATCCCTGGGTTGGGAAGATCCCTTGGAGGAGAGCATGACAACTTTCCAGAATTCTCGCCTGGAGAATCCCCATGGACCGAGCAGCCAGGCAGGTTATAGTCCATGGGGTCACAAAGGGTCTGAGTGACTAAGCACAGCACAGCATACATTAAATACACAATATATTATATACTATAAAATACATAAAATTTATACATGAAATCAAGTTGCAGAATATTCTTGCTCCTTCACTTATCAACTATGTTAGCCTTAAAAATCCACTCTATTTCTCTGAATTTCACTTTTATCATGGGAGATAAATAAGTATATGAACAATGGTTGCATTAACATTTGTTCTACTTATTTCAATGGCTTGTTGCAAATTAAAAATATAATAATAATCTTCATTTTCTACTATGAAGTGGTTTAATTAATATAATATAGAATTTTAGGTGTGAGTGTTACACACTAGTTAAAATCATGGACTGTGTATCCAGACTATCCAAATTAAATCCTTGCTTGGCCACTTACTAGCTGTGTGACATGGACAAGATGCTAAACTTTCCTGAGATTTCTTTTCTCCCCTCGTGAAACAAGGATCATAATCCTAGCTACCTCTTATGGTTGTTTGAGCTTTGAATGTATTGATGTTTATAAAATGCTTACAACAGTGCCTTTAGCATCTCATAAATGCTCTGTGTTAACTGCCACAGTGGTGCAATTAAGGAATCATTATTGTGTCCAGCAGATCTGGATAAAGATATAAAGCTAGATATCCAGATATAGAATTTAAATCAATAAATAGATTTAAGGGACTAGATCTGATAGACAGAGTGCTTGATGAACTATGGATGGAGGTTTGTGACNAAAGATTTTAAAAAAAGGAGGACAGTATTTTTGTTGCAGTTTTAAATAGATGGGTATTTGGGGCAGAGTCTTGGTTTCAAAGCAAAGCCCTGGGTTTGTAGGTTACTTGGGGAGGGCTTAGGGGCAGCTGCCTGGCATTAGTTGGAAATATGCAAGCCAGGCCTGAGTGATCCCCAAGACTCCATTCTCTATTTGCAAAGGCAGGGTGGGCCTTTGAAACCCAGCCTTCCAAAATCTTGTCTCTGCAGTCAAGACTTGTTTAGCTGCCTCTTCACAAGCAAGCATTTTAAAAGGTGCGTCTAATCCATTCAAGCTCCTCATAAATGACAGGAGCCTGTATATTACCATAGTTACCGAATCAGCAGTCAGAGTCTCCATCCATTTCCTCTTCTGTTATACAATGAGAGGGCACAGCGCAGCAGGTGAGTTGAAAGCATTTCTCTGCTTCACTCTCAACCCTGCCTCCAGCTTTCTGTTATATTAGGAACTTAAAGCCACTTATTTCAAGAGACAAAAATAAATCCCTAAATTAGCTAGAACAATAGGACTGATACCTGGAAACACAGAGCACAGGCTCATCAATTAACCAGCAGAACTGGTCAGGAGAGCTGAGGACCAGCACATGTGTAGCTATTAACTCACATGATCTTACAGAAACACAGGTCTAATGGTGCTCCCCTACTTTTGCAACCCTATTGCTCCTGGATATGCCTTGATTTCAGTCTTCACTGCTAGATTAAGTCTGCTGCTGCTGCTGCTGCTGCTAAGTTGCTTCAGTCATGTCCGACTCTGTGTGACCCCATAGATGGCAGCCCAGCAGGCTCTGCCGTCCCTGGGATTCTCCAGGCAAGAACACTGGAGTGGGTTGCCATTTCCTTCTCTAAACCTCTTTAATTTTGCGTTAAACAGTCACTGGCCCACAGTTCACCCTTCCCACCTCATCACTTCTTCAACTGTAAAAGATCTACCTTGAGCATCTCCTCCTCCAGGAAGTCTTCCTAGCTTTGGTTTAGTTGCTAAGTCTTGTCCAACTCTTGCCATTCCATGGACTGTAGCCTGCCAGGCTTCTCTGTTCATAGGATTCTCCAGGCAAGAATACTGGAGTGGGTTGCCATTTCCTTCTCCAGGGGCTCTTCCTGACCCAGGGATTGAATCCAGGTCTCCTGCATTGCAGGCAGACTCTTTACTTACTGAGCTACAAGCAAAGTCCAAGCTCCATCAGATGATTTCCTGTGCTTTCCTATGAACACATCTCATTTTCTGTAATAATCGCTTTGCTTGTCTGTCTCTTCCACCTATAAACAACTAAAGGACAAAAGGCTACATTTTACTCTCTTTTACCTTTTATAGCGATTAGCACCCTACATGCTACACAGTAGGAATGTAAGAAAGTTTGAGCACAGTACCCAGTCCAGCATTTCCAGCTACTCTGAAAAACCACTTATAGAAGGTACATCACACAGAAGGTGCTTCACTGACTATGCTAAAGCCTTTGACTGTGTGGATCACAACAAACTGTGCAAGATTCTTAAAGAGATGGGAATATTAGACCACCTGAACTGGCTCCTGCAAAACCTGTACGCAGGTCAATACATCTACTTATATTATAGATGTACTCTGCATATCAGTTAAATAAACAGGGTGACAATATACAGACTTGATGTTCTCCTTTCCCAATTTGGAACTAGTTCCTCATTCCATGTCTGGTTCTAACTGTTGCCTCTGAGAAATGCTGGGCTGGAGGAAGCACAAACTGGAATCAAGATTACCAGGACAAATATCAATAACCTCAAGTATGCAGATAACACCATCCTTATGGCAGAAAGCAAAGAGGAACTAAAGATCCTCTTGATGAAGGTGAAAGAGGAGAGTGAAAAAGCTGGTTTAAAAAATCAACATTCAAAAAACAAAGATCACAGCATCCAGTCCCACCACTTCATGGCAAATAGATTGGAAAACAATGGAAATAATGACAGACTTTATTTTCTTGGGCTCCAAAACCACTGCGGATGACTGCAGCTATGAAATCAAAAGATGCTTGTTCCTTGGAAGAAAAGCTGACCAACCAAGACAGCATATTAAAAAGCAGAGACATTACTTTGTCAGCAAAGGTCTGTCTAGTCAAGGCTATGGTTTTTCCCGTAGTCATGTATGAATGTGAGAGTTGGATTATAAAGAAAGCTGAGCACAAAAGAATTGATGCTTTTGAAGCGAATTGTTGGAAAAGACTCTTGAGAGTCCTTTGGACTGCAAGGAGATCCAACCAGTCCATCCTAAAGGAGATCAGTCCTGAATATTCATTGGAAGGACTGATGCCAAATTTGAAGCTCCAATACTTTGGCCACCTGATGTGAAGAGCCAACTCATTAGGAAACACCCTGATGTTGGGAAAGATTGAAGTCAAGAGGAGAAGGAGACAACAGAGGACGAGATGGTTGGGTGGCATCACTGACTCAATGGACATGAGTTTGAGCAAACTCCAGGAGATAGTGAAGGACAGGAAAGCCTGGCGTGCTATAGTCCATGGGATCACAAAGAGTTGGACATGACTGAGAATGAACACCAAAGAGAGTGTTTTACATACTGAGACTTTATGCCTTTCTGGATTCTCTTCACTTCACCTGAGACACCTTCAACCTTCCACTTCCCCCCTCCCCACCCCATGATAATTCTCCTTCAGAAATCACAGCCATCCTGTACTTCAGCTGATGTACTTCACTACATCTGAAGCCTTCTGTGAATCTCCAAAGCAGCCCTGCTTGTCCTTGATCTCAGGTTCTAAATTCTTNACCTGAGACACCTTCAACCTTCCACTTCCCCCCTCCCCACCCCATGATAATTCTCCTTCAGAAATCACAGCCATCCTGTACTTCAGCTGATGTACTTCACTACATCTGAAGCCTTCTGTGAATCTCCAAAGCAGCCCTGCTTGTCCTTGATCTCAGGTTCTAAATTCTTGTTTGGACTCTGATTGGCTGAATGTGTCTCTAACCCTACAGACTCCAAGTTCCTTCAGACCAGGAATCAACTGTTGTCCATCTCTGCTCCCTGCAACTGCGTCTAACAGATGCTCACATTCAGTGCAGAACTAAATAATACAATAACCAGCAGTCACTAAAAGAATTTGCCAATCACTGACTTTCTGGATCCCTACAGAGTCACAGTTTGAATCCTTTCCCCACCTCCTGGGGCAGTAAAATCTTGTTTTGACAGCTCACTTTACTTCTTACACCTAAGCTGAAAGCTGTTTACAGTAGCTTGAGGAGGATGGGAACTGTGATGAATGATGACGTTTTCCACCCAGGATAGAGGCAGGATTGGTTTCTGAGTGGTTGTTATTTGGAGCAGCAACCTAAGATCAATCACTACTCTTGTCCTTGCCAGACTGTGGGCAGAGTTTTCATTTCCCATCTGCCTGGCAGAAGAACATGATTCCCTCCTTACACCTGCCTTCAGACTAACATGATTGAAAAGGAATGAGGAGGAAAGGAAAAAGGAAAGGTAGGGAAAATTAACAAAAATCAGGAAAAGATGCATTCCTTAAAAATCTTCAGTTTGATGGAATAAGCCAAAGCAGGAGTCTTAGGTTGAATCAGGCCTCTCCTTTAATTACGACTAAGCTACTACATGATTTGGGGAAAGTTACTTAATCTTCCTAAACCTCTGCTTCCTGATTTATGAAGTGCTGAATTGGGGATTAAATGAGGTGATACATATTTCAAATAAAATGATCAATATCTAAGAATATACTCAATAAGTGTATGTTTTTGAAATTGTCAAGTGACCAGGAGGGGTGACACTGATGTATCATATTATATTCCTGACATAAGTCAGGTTTTCATGCAAGTAAATGATAGAAGTGCTCCTGGCTGGAGGCTGCAAAGGATAGAGGAGGCTGGGAAGAGAAGGGAGAAAGGCCAAGCCAGCAGAGGATTTGAGGGAAGTCGAGGCTTCAGCCCTCCAGGGGACTCTGGAGTGTAAGTCATGGAGGGGCTGCTCTAACTCTGAGCAAGATGGCTGGACTTTGGGCTTTGTCATCCACAGCCACTGGCTGAGGAAGCCCAGGACTGACTCCCAGGCACTCTGGCTCTTGAAGCCTGAGCAAAGTACCTTCTAGAACCTTCTTCCAAAGAAGCAGAAGCAAAGCACACACAAGGCAGCAGGGGGGCCCCTGGAAGCAAGAAGAGGGACCAGAGGTTAGGTGGATGATCATTGTCTCTGTGCACCACGATGTGAATGAGGCACTTTGTAAGTATTTTCTCATCCATCACCTGGAGAAGGAAATGGCAACCCACCCCCGTGTTCTTGCCTGGAGAATTCCATGGAAGGAGGAGCCTCTTGGGCTATAGTCCATGGGATCGCAAAAAGTCAGACACAACTGAGCAACTTTCACTCAATCCATCATCTGGTAAGAGATTCCAGGGGACCAGCCTGAGATGGAGCAGCTTTGAGATGGCCCATGAGGAGCGTTCTGCTGTCTGTTCCTACCTTTGATATCAGAGCTGCTAGGGCTTCTTCGGCTCCACTTCTGCGGCACGGGCTCTGCCCCTTGCTAACTCCAGGGATGTCAGAGGAGACGCAGCAACACAGAGCCACAGCTGAGTGTTCCCACTCTTCTTGCTTACACTCTCCCTTCCTGCTCACCCCCTGAGGATGGCTAGTGGAAGGAGGAACAGAAGCTCAGTACTCCCGGGACTGGGCAAGCTGCTACCATTGTTCTTTATTTATTCCTCACCAAGTCTGCTGCAGAGGAAAGTTGAGGGAACTCAGTTAGGACTTGGGACATCAAATCCAACTCAGGAGATGTTTCTGTATCGATCTAATAGTTCCAGCACTCTTTCTTGCTCTTCAGAGGACTGTCCCATCTCTTATTTTATTTATAGGTGGCTCGTAGTTCTGGAAGTCTGTTTCGGTCCAATAGTTTTAGCCCATTTTTTTTAGCTCCATAGAGGAGGGTTACATCTATTATTTTATTTTATTTAGAGGTAGTTCTGGAAGTCTGGTCTTGAGGAAAGAAGGAACAGCAGCAGTGTCAGGAGTGAATGAGGAGGGAAAATGAACGCAAGCATGAAAGACATTGGGCCTGAGGGCAGGTGCCTCAGCCAGGGCTGTCTCAGCAACCACTGAGGGACTTCCAAAGTCCCCTTGCCCAGCTACATCCAGACCAGCTACATGAGGACTGAGGCTGGCTGGAGTGAAACCTAGGCGTCAGTGATGGTTAAAGGTCCAAGCGATGCCAGTAGGCTGACAAGTTTGGAAATCTCTTCACTAACAGGAGCTAATTAGTCAAAGCATCCATGGCCACTGTTAGGATCAAGTAATGGGACCTGTAGTGGAAGAGAGATCCTGAAGTTCATCACTCTCCACATGCTTACTGAGCACATTCTAAAAACAAAGCACTATATTGTGTGACCAAAGAGCACAGAGGAGTCTCTTTGGGTCTTCTCACTATCTGTCCCTATGGTCTTGGGGAGGTGGAGACTGGCATGTAAATAACTGCAGTCCCCTCTATTACGAGCTGTAGGAGATATATAGCTTCACAGGTGAAGTGAAAGTCACTCTATCACATCCGAGTCTTTGTGATGCCACGGACTATACAGTTCATGGAATTCTCCAGAACAGAATACTGGAGTGGGTAGCCTTTTCCTTCTCCAGGGAATATTCCCAACAAAGGGATCAAATCCAGGTCTCCCGAATTGCATGTGGAGTCTTTCCCAGCTGAGTCACAAGGAAGATGCAGTTATTTGCAGACAGAGACACACAGGGGCTTCCCCGATAGCTCAGCTGGTACAGAATGACCTGCAATGTGGGAGACCCTGGTTTGATACCTGGGTTGGGGAGATCCCCTGGAGAAGGGATAGGCTACCCACACCAGTATTCATGGGATTCCCTGGTGGCTTAGATGGTTAAAGAATACGCTTGCAATGTGGAAGACCTGGGTTCAATCCTTGGGTTGGGAAGATCTCTTGGAAGGGGGCATGGCAACCCACCCCAATATTCTTGCCTGGAGAATCCCCATGGACAAAGGAGCCTGGTGGGCTACAGTCCATGGGGTCGCCAAGAGTCGGACGTGACTGAGTGACTACACACACACACACAGAGTCAGACAGAGAGAGAGAGAGAGAGAGAACAATGAAACTACTATGGAGGAGTGAGCTCTATTGCCAGAATCAGGAGATGGGGGAAGTGTGATTAGGAACATGTTACAGTAGAGGAAATTCTAGAGCTGAGCTTATAGGATGAGTGAGGATTTGAACTAGCCAATCTGATCACACGGACCACAACCTTGTCTAACTCAATGAAACTAAGCCATGCTGTGTGGGNAAAAAGTTAGCTTAAAGCTCAACATTCAGAAAACTAAGATCACGGCATCCAGTCCCATCACTTCATGGCAAATAGATGGGGAAAGACTGGAAGCAGTGGCAGACTTTATCTTTTTGGGCTCCAAAATCACTGCAGATGGTGACTGCAGCCATGAAATTAAAAGACACTTTACTCCTTGGAAGAGAAGTTATGACCAACCTAGACAGCATATTAAAAAGCAGAGACGTTACTTTACCAACAAAGGTCTGTCTAGTCAAGGCTATGTGTTTTTTTCAGTTTTATTTATTTACTTTAAGATATTGTATTGGTTTTGCCATACATTGACATGAATCTGCCACAGGTGTACATGTGTTCTCCATTCTGAATCCCGCTCCTACCTCCCTCTGCATCCCATCCCTCTGGGTCATCCCAGTGCACCAGCCCCAAGAACTCATGCATCGAAACTGGACTGGCGATTCATTTCACATATGATAATTTACATGTTTCAATGCCATTCTTCCATATCATCCCACCTTTGCCCTCTCTCACAGAGTCAAAAAGGCTGTTCTATATATCTGTGTCTCTTTTGCTGTCTCGCATACAGGGTTATCATTACCATCTTTCTAAATTCTTATATATATATATATATATGCGTTAGTATACTGTATTGGTGTTTTTCTTTCTGACTTACTTCACTCTGTATAATAGGCTCCAGTTTCATCCACCTCATTAGAACTTATTCAAATGAAGCGCTGAGTAATATTCCACTGTGTATATGTATCACAGCTTTCTTATCCATTTGTCTTTCCCAGTAGTCATGTATGGATGTGAGAGTTGGACTATAAAGAAAGCTGAACACAGAAGAATTGATGCTTTTGAACTGTGGTGTTGGAGAAGACTCTTGAGAATCCCTTGCTCTGTAAAGAGATGCAACCAGTCCATCCTGAAGGAAATCAGACCTGAATGTTCGTTGGAAGGACTGATGCTGAAGCTGAAGCTCCAATACTTTGGCTACCTGATGCAAAGAGCTGACTCATTTGAAAAGACCCTGATGCTAAGAAAGATTGAAGGTAAGAGGAGAAGGGGACTACAGAGGATGAGATGATTGGATGGCATCACCGACTCAATGGACATGAGTTTAAGTAAACTCCGGAAGTTGGTGATGGACAAGGAGGCCTGGCGTGCTGCAGTCCTTGGGGTCACAAAGTGTCAGACATGGCTGAGTGACTGAATTGAACTGAATTCAAGCATCTGTGGAGACTAGAAATAGAATGCTTTGACTACCTTGCCAGCAAGTCTAGGCTTTATTCTGTAGGTCACAAAGATAAATTTCTAACTGTTAGAATGGTTTGGCAACATTATGCTTTAGGAGGAGCTGTCTGGAGTATGTTTTAAGACAACCATTGGCGTAGGGTGGAGAGGGGTCTGACTATCCATTGGTATGGTTACAAAAATTAAGTAAACAATAAGTCTCTTATTTAGGGGAGTTCTTCCCTAAATCAGTACATGGTGTAATGAATTTGGGGTTATTCTAAGGTTTCTGTAATAAAAGTCAATATAATCTCTTAGCTGATTTGCTTTTTATCCTTCATAACAACCTCTTGAGGTATATTTTATCTATCTGCACTTTCTAGATTGAGAGAAAAATGAGCCTCAGGAAGGCTGAAATTTTGTGTAAGGCCACACGGCAAGCTAGTAGCCGAGTCCGGGTTTGAACTGTTATCCAGAGTGACTCAAGAGTCTTACTTCTCTGGACACTCTGCGTCAGAGCTAAGTTTATAGACTGGTCTCATGTGTCCATGTGTGAACCTTCTATTTATGGATCACCCAGAGAAAATGTGTAATATGAGGCTGACTTCACTCTGCCACCCAGCACGTTCCTGGAGTACCTCCCAGCTGGTGTCTCCTCAGGGGACAAAAGCTCACTTCAATATTAGCCCAAGTCAAACCTAATTAGAAAGGCAAATCCACTCCCTGCCTTCCCAGGCCCAAGTTGTTGATCCATGCCAAGCAGTAACTTTCCTGTGTTTTCTGCCACTTTGGTTTTTTAGTTCCAGTTCTGATTATCCTGAGTGATGCTCTATCCAAAAACTGAACCAACTTTCCATTTTGTTTCAAGGTGAAAAGCCTCCAGGGATTATCAAATAATAGTTATATCTTTGACCTGCCCTGAAGCTACTGCATCATTTTTTGCATTGACTTGAAAGGCATTTAGTCAATGTAAAATTTGGGCCAAGCCACAGATGAGGGCATGGTCCCTATGCTCAAGGAGATATGATCTAGAAAGTGATACTTATTTTGTATTTAAATAACTGAAAACTTAGTAGTCCCTGATACCAACTCAGGCTACCTGATATCTACTTTACATATGTGTACACACACACACACACACACACATACACACACATATATATATTTGTATTTATATACATTTCCCGGTGGTTCAGTGGTAAAGAATCTGCCTGCAATGCAGGGGACCCAGGTTCAATCCCTGGACTTGAAAAATATATATTTATATATTTACCTGCTATTTACCAATACCTCATTGGAAGGACTGATGCTGAAGCTGAAGTTCCAGTACTTTGGCCACCTGATGCGAAGAACTGACTCATTGGAAAAGATCCTGAAGCTGGAAAAGATTGAGGCAGGAGGAGAAAGGGATGACAGAGGATGAGATGGTTGGATGGCCACTGACTCAATGGATATGAGTTTGAACAAGTTCTAGGAGTTAATACTGGATTGGATGAAGCACAAGCTAGAATCAAGATTGCTGGGAGAAATATCAGTAACCTCAGATATGCAGATGACACCACCCTTATGGCAGAAAACAAAGAAGAACTAAAGAGCCTCTTGATGAAAGTGAAAAAGAACAGTGAAACAGTTGGCTTAAAACTCAACATTCAGAAAACGAAGATCATGGCATCCAGTCCCATCACTTCATGGGAAATAGATGGGGAAACAGTGGAAACAGTGTCAAACTTTATTTTTCTGGGCTCCAAAATCACTGCAGATGGTGACCGCAGCCATGAAATTAAAAGATGCTTGCTCCTTGAAAGAAAAGTTCTGACTGAAAGTTCCGTGAAAGTGAAAGTGAAGTCACTCAGTTGTGTCCGACTTTTTGCGACCCCATGAAAGTTCTATACATCATATTAAAAATCAGAGACATTACTTTGTCAACAAAGGTTCATTTAGCCAAAGCTATGGAGAAGGCAATGGCAGCCCACTCCAGTACTCTTGCCTGGAGGATCCCATGGGCAGAGGAGCCTGGTAGGGTGCAGTTCATGAGGTCGCTAAGAGTTGGACATGACTAAGTGACTTCACTTTCATGCATTGGAGAAGGAAATGGCAACCCACTCCAGTGTCAGTCGGACACGACTGAAGTGACTTAGCAGCAGCAGCACGGTTTGTCCCGTAGTCATGTATGGATATGAGAGTTGAACTATAAAGAAAGCTGAGTGCCAAAGAATTGATACTTCTGAACTGTGGCATTAGAGAAGACTCTTGAGAGTCCCTTGGACTGCAAGGGGATCCAACAGGTCCATCCTAAGGGAACTCAATCCTGAATATTCATTGAAAGAACTGATTCTAAAGCTGAAACTCCAATACTTTGGTCACCTGATATGAAGAACTGACTCATTTGAAAAGACCCTGATGCTGAGAAAGGTTGAAGGCAGGAGAAGAAGGGGATGACAGAGGATTAGATGGTTGGATGGCATCACCGACTCAGTGGACATGAATTTGAGTAAACTCCGGGAGTTGGTGATGGCCAGGGAGGCCAGGAATGCTGCAGTCCATGGGGTCACAAAGAGTTGGACATGCCTGAACAACTGAACTGAACTGAAATGAACTGAACACTTAAGAAAACTAACTACACTTGCTTAGTAAAATACTATGCTAAAGCTTTTTATGTTTTATCTCAACTCTTGATAACAGTGTGAGATACATATTATTGTGATAATTTTTCTGTGATTAAAGAAATTTCAGTTTTGTGAGGTTAGACAATTACTCTGTCACAAAGCTAGTGCAAGGTAGGACTAGGATTTACAATCACATTGAGATGTTCTGAAACTGTTATCTTAGGCCTTCCTCTTTATATTTGACCCAACATCGAACATATGGAAAGATGGCAGCTGTGTATGGAAAACTGGTTAGGGCCAGTACACCAAGGCCAAATTTAATCCTCATTGAAACAAAACAAAACAAAACACAATTTTATTCCCATTTTACTGGCTAAGAAACTGAGGTCCAGACAAGCTAAGTGATTTTTCTCCCAAGGTTCCAATGGTCATAAGTGGTGGGGCTTAAATTCAAACCTAAGTCTGTCTGGCTCCCTAGGAAAGTCATAGATCCCTTCTTCTCATAAGTTTCTCCATCCACCACCCACACAAGGCACAACGTACAGTTTCATCCCAAGCAAACCTGCAAAATGGGCTTTTGGGGCCAAGTATCCACAGCCTTGCCTTGGGTACCCTCCACTTTGTCCCTCCTCCCAGCCCCTACCCCAGCTTTCCACAGCTCTTCCAGCCCATCAAAGGGGGTCAGTTCTCTGTTTCAACAGCCTCCTGGGCACTGCATACCCTCTTCCAACCCAAATAAGTATGTGGGTGTTTGGTGAGTGTTTTTTCTCACTGGGAGGCCCCGCACATCAGAGTGTGGATTTTGGTTTCAAGTCTTTCCTACCTTTTGGCCAACTCTTCTCTCACCTACTGCACTGGGCAGTCCCGCCTCCCTCCAACTCTCGCCCTTTGCCAAACCCTGACTCTGGCTGGGAAACAGAAGGCTGCATGCTGCCCTCCTTGGATGTCACCCTCTTTGGGTTCCATGAATAAGTCAGCAGGAATGCTTCAAGAAAGCAAAGCCATCATTTTTCCACCAAAGGGGAAAAATACACACAACACTTTCATGGCTGTGCCCAAGTGAAAACACCCCAGGCCTCCTGCGTGGTTGGTCCTCAGGCTCAAAATGTGCACCAAATAGGACTTCAGAGGTGAACTCATCCTGCCTTTCAGTTCCCCAGTGTTTACCACAGGGACAACAGGGGAGAATGCCATGCCGACTCAGATGCAGGAGTGGTATTTGACCAACAATCATCACCCACATCAATGGGAATTAAACTCACATAAAAAAATGAATAAAAAGGCCAGTAAGTGGCCCTAGTAAGGAGGAGAAAACTCATCCCACCACAATATCCTTGTTTAATTACAAATAAAGTCCATTAGGGGCTGTGCTTCCTTTATGGGACTGAGGGCTAAGAGGTACAGGAAATGAGCTTGTGTGGCTGTCAGCACATTCCCTGAACCTTTGATTGATTCTTGAAGCACAGAGCTCTCCAAGATGGCTTTGGGAGTCTTGAACAGCCAAAGGGAAGAGAGAGGAGTGTGTATGTGTGGACACTGGCCCTCGGGTAGGAACCAGCATATTTGCAGACACCCTGTGCTGCCATCAGAATGAAAGACGGGATAGACCAGAATCACGGAAAACTTGACTGAGTATTCACAATTACTGAAGCGTGTATGAAATACACATTGTCTTAAACTTTTAAAATGAGTTAAAAACGAGGAACAGAGGAGTGTAATGGAAAGGATATTGACTTTAAAGATCAGTAGAACTATTTGTGTTGTTGTACAGCAGGAACCACCACACCATTGTAAAGCAATTTTCCTCCAATTAAAAACTAAATTTAGACTAAATAAATAAAAATTAGCAGAACTGATTAAAGTATAGAATTCTGCACTTGATTAAACTGTGATTTACAACTGAAGAAAGTGATTGTTAAAACTGATTCAGAATAAAGGACATTTTAAAATTACCTATGTAACTTAAGAATTTCTTGAGATAGTGCGAACATTTTACACAGTTTTTAAAGCACTGAATTATAGTGGTCTAAACACTTGACTGGAGCGTCCCTGGGGGCTTAGCGGTACAGAATCCATCCACAAATGCAGGAGACATGGGAGATGTGGGTTCCAACCCTGGGTCAGAAACATCTCCTGCAGGACAGCATGGTAACCCACTCCAGCATTCTTGCCAGGCAAATGCCCTGGACAGAGGAGTCTGGTGGGCTACAGACCACAGGGTCACAAAGAGGCCATAGTCACAGAGTGAGGAAGATGACTGAGCATGCAGGCACACAGACCTTAAATTTAAGGTGTCCTGGTCCAAGCAAAAGGGCCGTTTCTCCAGAAGATAGAACTGAGGTATAGGAGGACTTACTGTTTGTCCGAGAACGCACTAACAAGTGGCAAGTTCAGGATCTGAACAGAGCTCTGTTCCACTTTTGCTCTTTGCCCACTGCCTGGTGATCGCTCATGTGGAGTGCTTCCTGAACTGCAAGGAATCGCCTGGGCAGTATGGTTCGATAGTGCACGTGGACTGAAAGCTCATCACTTCAGTGAAGATGCTAAGCATTGTCTATGCTCAGCTTCCCCACCCTGGTGCTCAAACAATTTAAAACAAACCTTTGATCATCACTTCACTCATGTAATTCACTGGAAGCAAAGAGAGTTGGTGTCATGCTAGAGGTTAACCTCTTTATGTGGACTAAAGAATCACTAAACTCGGGAGGAGAAGAACCACAACATTTGACTCTATGGGCACCAGAGCGACAGCCTTGCACAGCTCCAGGGTGCCATTTCTTTTTGCATTCTGTGTCCTGGAACATAATTCTAGGGAGTAGCGTTTGTTTAGACTCCCACGGGAATGGTGTCCCATGTCATTGCATAGTGCAGAGGTCCTAGTAACTCTGAGAAAACCTCTCTAAGTTTTCCTCCTGAGAGTGAGAATAGTTATGTCTACTTTGGGGGAATTGTATTAGATCAAAGTGTAAACTCCCTTGCATAGTATAGCTGTTTGTATATAGGGCCTGACCATGGCTGTTTTAGGAATATAAGATTGGTTTGAATTAAATTGAAATAACTCTTTCTCATTCTTTAATAATAAGAATAAGTTCCTTCATAAAATCATCTCACACCTGAGAGAGGTACTAGGTACTAGGGAAAAACACTTGGAAAGGATTGTGTGGGTGGGGCACGGGAGTGTGTAGCTTTGGAAGCCAAGACACAGAATGAGAGCTGTGTCCTTTTGGACAGAAAGTGAGGGCGTAGCTGATGAAGGTGGTGGGAGGCACTGAACAGGTAGTCAGGGTGGGGCCAGAGACGGGTCTGAGTTCTTCTCAAAGCCTTCTCTAGACTTGAAAGAGAGTGAGCATCCCATTGGCCTTGTTATGAAAAGTGAGGCCTTAATCCAAGTGTGTCTCTCAAAGAGTTGGGATGAGTGCCCCCAACATATATTCCTGGGGACCTTGTTTACCTCACCCAGTACACAAGCTGGTTGTTCCGTTTGGAGCTAAGGTGAGAGGGGGCATCCATGATTAAAAGGGATCTTCACAAGAGCAATGACTCTTATCTGGGGCTGGTCATTTGGGAGATGGCCCTTAGGGAAGACAATCCTGTTCTAACTCAATTAGGCTGCAGAAGGAAATGCTAAAGAGGAATAAAAGCAGGCAAGATGCCTTTTGTGCTACAAGAGGAAGACAAGTGGGTTCTCCACCAATCCATAATCAAAGGCTCTCATCAACCAGCCCATTAACTTGGGAAGAAGCCCCAGGGGCCCAGCTGCAGTAACAGACACCCTTGAAGATGGCTCATGGAGGTGCAGTCTGCCTGCTCTGTCTCAAAGCATCCCTGCCTCTTTTTCTAAGCCCCCTGAAATGAGTCATATCATTTGCTTTAGGGATTGCACAAGAGAATTCACAGATTTCTCATTTGATCCACACAAATCTGCTGGAAACATCATGTTTAACAATGTGAAAACTAGCAACAGAGTTTAGTAAATTGTCTTGATTTGGAAGGCTTTTTAAAGTTTGATTTTAGGTATGAATTTGGGTCTCTTCCCACTACAGCACACTGCCATCTGTCTGTAATTTCATTGACTTCTTCAGCAGCCTTCCAAAGTAGAGTTTATTAGCATTGTTTTCCGTTGCGGAAAGCAAGGTCCCAGAAAGATCCTCCAGGTCATGTTGCAGGTAAAATGCCTAGGATTTGAACCCAGATTTTCTGACTCCAAGTGTTATCCTCATTTCTTTACACCACAGCTGCTGTCACATAACACAAGACATCTTGGTGTATCCAGAGCAGAGAGTTCCCCAATACTGCCTCCATACACAGAAAGGAATATACCATGTTGAGATATCCAGAAAAAAAAGAAAGAAAGAAAGAAAGAAAGAAACCACCAGTAAAAGTTGATTGCTAGACTCCACAATTCTTCGGAATCCTTGGAAATCCTAGGTTAGCAGGACCGTTCCTGAAAATGAAGTAAAGCTGATGGCAGGAAATGTGGAACTCTTGTGCAATGTACTTATTTCATTCTCATGAAATGCAGCATTTTCCATTTAGGCCAATTGCTTGTACAACTAGCTGTAGGTGGGGGAAGGAAGGGTAGGCCAGCCCCTTGGAGGGTGCCAGAAGCCCAGTGATAAGCTCAGCACACAGGGACCACAAGCTATGCTCTTGGGGAGAGAGCCAGGCAGAGGGGGGTGGTCAGTAGCTGCAGAATCCCCAGATGTCCCTCTCTACATCATGTCTCTTTCTGGGCAGAGGGTACAGTCTCCTCTGGGCTGTAGTCTCTCGCTCTTGGAGAAGCTGTTTTAATATTCTGCTAGTCTACATGCAACTTCTTTAAGGGACAGAAGTGGTTTAAATTCTTTTGAGTAATGTGTGCTCACTAAAGAAGTGGAAGAAATTGTAAAGCACCCTGATTTGATGTCAGAGAAACCTAAGTTCAAGTCTCATCTCTTTCTCTTTCTAAAATTGTGTGCACATATAACCTAGGGCAAGCAAATTTAGCTTTCCTAGCCAGTTATTTTTCTATGAAATTGATCTATTATTTCAGAACCTATAGAGCATTATGAGTTTCTTTTGAAATAATATTTAGAAGATCAGCTGCAAAACAGTGGCTTGAAACATTCTTCTTTGTAATTAATGTGTGACAACTCTACAAAGTCAATATTGCTCTGCCTACTTTACAGATAAGGAAATTGAGGTCCCCAAAATTATGCAACCACATAAGCGACTAACCCAAAGTGACAGTCCTGGTAAGTTCTAGACCCAGGATTAAAATTGATTCAAAATCATATCAAGATGTCATTCACTTTGAAGCAGGACCTCCAGGAAGCATCACCTAAGGGCCCATATGTCTGTGTTTATGGAGATTGTGTTGATGGTAAGACCAGCAGGCAAAACGCAAAGTTAGAGAAAGCCTGAAAGGGAGAGGGCTTAAAACATACACTGAGTCGTCTATAGTCTCAGCATTGGCCAGATACAGGGCTTGTAAAGAAGAATAATATTATTAATGTTCACCAGAATAATGTAAGCCCAGATCTCAGTATGTAAGAGACACAGGCCTGGTGCTTGGTGATGGAGAGGGGAGGGAGAGAAGGACCAATATTCACTAAGCATGTGCTTATGTAAGGCTCTTTGTTAGGTACTGACAGTGCATTATCATATCTAAATGTGGGATAATTCCATACGGGTAATAAAACTATTAATTGTTCCCTTCATTATTCATATTGTCTCAATATTCTTAGAAACAACCCCCTTGGATTTTGGATTGCCACCAAGTTTCTCAGCCTCCCTCTGTAGCTTCCTATTACCAAATGACCAAGATCTAGCACAAGTATTATGAACATAAGTTGTACATACAACACCTACATTATCCTCTTAAGAGGAAGTTGCTTGCCTTCCACTTTTGCTCTTTTCTCCATCCTAGAAATTAAAATGCAAGTATGGTGTTAATTCACCAGCTTTTACTATGAGAACAAAGAATACACTCTGGGGCACAAGGCTGATTTTGTCTCCCCAGGAGACCTAGACCGTGTCTAGAGATATTTTGGACTTTCTTGGTGGCTCAGACAGTAAAGAATGTGCCTGCAATATGGGAGAAACGGGTTCAGTCCTTGGGTCAGGAAGATCCCCTGGAATAGGAAATGGCAACCTACTCTAATATGCTTGCCTGGAGAATTCCATGAACAGAGGAGCCTTGTGTGGGCTACAGTCCATAGGTTGCAAAGAGTCGGACATGACTGATGTCCGACTTTCACTTTTCAGAGATATTTTTGGTTGTTACAGCTGAGGAGAGGATAATACTGGCATAAGTAGTGACCAGGGATGCTGCTAAATATCCTGCAGCACATGAGAACATCTTCCCACCCTCACCACCACTTCCCCCAACACAATTTATCTATTCTGTTTGCAAATAGCATCTTCCCATTCACAGATGTTCTCTGCAGTCAGCTGACTGGCTCATCTTCCTCTTCATAATGAGGAGCTCTTAAAATGCAGGATTAACATACTATTTCCAGCCTGACAGTAGTATGTGTCACTGCCTTTGGTGAGACGTCAGCCCACAGCTTCCTTTTCATCTTCTGCAACTTCCTGTGATTACAAAAAGTGGGATGATTAATTCTGACCAGGGTAGGTCCACCTACTCAGTGGCTGTGACTCTTGGAGTTCTGGGGTAACACAAAAACCACAGAGTCATAGGTCTCTTCCCTGGCCTCATGATGCCAGACTGCATCACACAGCGTAGTGTGGGGTCCAGAAATGATTTTACATGAGTCAGTTCTTACAAGTGTTTTGTAGCTTCAGTTCCATACACAGCAACAACTTTCATAATCCTTCTCCCACACAGTCCCATTCCTTCTTTTACAACCTACCTCCCAGGAGTCAGTGGAATATTATCCACAGCACAGAAGGAGACAGCCTATAAATTAATCTCCTTCCAGTCATGGGTTTCATCCAATGATCTGATCTTCTTCGCTGGGACTTTTAGTATCTAACAATATATGACATCTTCCATTAACAGAGAAGACCCCAGATGGATAATTCGCCCATGTTCTCAGTTTCAAAATATCTCTTAGGTCTGCACAGGCCCTTCCCAAACCATGACACTAATATTACATACATCCTCAGCATCCAAGTTAGAATATTTAATTCAATCACAGTAGAAATCAGTTACATGCTCTAAAACAAACTACACTTGAACAGACAGTATTTAAATATCCTCACTTACTGAAACCAGTCCAAACGTAACAAATAGGTTGGTGTTTTATGAAGGTCAAAGCCATACTCTAAGGGAACTAAAGAAGGAAATGGTGCAAGCACTGTCTTGAGAATGCCTGCAGCAGTGTTATGGCTTCATAGGTTTGTGCTCAGANACTACACTTGAACAGACAGTATTTAAATATCCTCACTTACTGAAACCAGTCCAAACGTAACAAATAGGTTGGTGTTTTATGAAGGTCAAAGCCATACTCTAAGGGAACTAAAGAAGGAAATGGTGCAAGCACGGTGTTGAGAATGCCTGCAGCAGTGTTATGGCTTCATAGGTTTGTGCTCAGAGAAGTGCAGAAGAAGCAGAGGAAGAGAGGTCATCCTATCTTCGGGGAACCTATACACCAACACAACAGAGTGAAAACGCAGCCACAAGAACACCTGAGTTTAAATTAATCTTCAGTGTTCATCACAGCACTGTTTATAATAGCCAGGACATGGAAGCAACCTAGATGTCCATCAGCAGAT